>OZ037784.1:322500-420000 GCA_964035525.1 Porites cylindrica
CAATCCCAACCTATCTTGCCAGCTCAAAATAGCTTTCCATGTTCCCATACTTTATTATTGACCGAACGTGGTCGAGTGCCGCGGTCCCGGTGAAAATGTTATGGGGAAATGGTACAGCGTGATCTTGAGCTCACTCCGGCTTGGACAATAATGCAATGCATGTTGTCGTTGATTATTTAACCGTGTTTGAGAAAAGAAATTTGTACAGATAAATGCTATAAATTATTGGTAAACGAATATATTTGAACTTCCGAAGTTAATTTTAAATGTAAAATATATTTAAACGGATTTTCTATCATATTTTAGTTACTAATATTTTTTCACACACGGTGTTTTATTTGTAACTATTTCAATCTTAGATGATTTGTTGTTGTTACTTTAATTTTTTATTTCTTTGTATTTATGTTACATAAATAATATATGTCTTAATTTTGTGTTTTGGTCTCCGATAAGGTCCCCCCACTCCTACCACCGTCAACGATATTGTAGAGTGGAACCCCGCCTTACGGCCTGGCCAGCTCGGTAATGAGGTCACCTCGTTATTACGGCCAATATTTTTTTGGCCGCACGGCAAAACGGCCATACATTTTCTTGTAAAAAAAACCTTCGTGAGTACGGTCAGCCGACGGCCAAGTTTTCTTTTGGCCCAAATCATGTTTTGAGGTTAGAATTGACTGCATTTGTGATGATGTCAGAAGCGGTTCGGTAGCGAGGTCAAAAGATCTCAAAAGACGCCGTCCCGGTGACAATGACAGGGCAATATTTGTGTTAGGTGGGGTCAGGCACTGCACGACGCAATCGCTAGTGTCACGTATATCAACTAAAACACCGACTACTATATTAGTGTTTTCTGTCTGTCTACGTGGGAGTTACGTTGATCAAACTATTTAAAAGATCTAAAGACAGCGAAAGTTGAATCATTCAAACTGGTTTTGTTTATAATTTCCGGTGAAATGTTCAGACCATATTTGGGACTTTTAACTAAAATAAGCTAACCTGCAATCATCGTCAAAAGTGTTGGGAAGGTTGCGGCGGCCCTGTTTACCTTTTCTTTTCCATCCTCCCCCCTCCCCTGGCCCAATGTTTATCAAAACGTTAATTTTTGTACGCGCAATTGTTCTGTTATATCCCAACATTGAATAGGGGGACGGGGGACATTTGGCAAAAGAGAAAACTCTCTTTTTTTTTTAGGATTAAAATGGACTATTGTTAAGTTGTACAACCTTCCCAACTACTTTTGTCTGTGATTGTAGCCTATCTCGGAGCCTGGAACAGGCTATGACTAACTAATCTGCAAGGCTAGACCCCAATATTGACGTGACTATTAGTAAACAAAATTGACATCGAAAGACATGAGTTAAAGCGCGTTTGGAGTTGTTTTTTTTAACATTATTTATGGAAAAAACAGAGAAGTTGTTTTGGAGATAAAAATGCAGAATTTACGAATATCAAAGAGGAATTTGATTTCATGAACCATGAGATAGTAATCATAATATTCACTAGCCCCGCCGGAAGACAGTTCTAGTTGGCGAGTTCTAGTGAGTTCAAGTACCTTGTCTTGAAGCGTGACTTGATCTAAGATCTCCTACTCACACGTTTTATTGCAATCTTTTAACCTTTCGTGCCCTGTGCACAATTCTGGAATTCTCTGAAGAAATGAGGAACTTCACTATTACTCAGCCAGTTAACTTTCGAACGTGCCTCGTGCAGTATTTGAACTTTCTTGTTCATTTTACAGACGGTGAGTGTGTTAGTTACCGGCAAAACGGTCAAATCAGCTACTAACTCAGTACATAACATCTTTGTTCATGACCAGCTGAGGGTTTTTAACACTTATATCGCCTTTCGATAAATCGAAGTCTATGACGCATCTTTTGGTTGAAGTGTTTATGTAAACCATCTTTCATTCTTTGAAATGCTTCCTAAGACTTTGCAAAACGACAAAAATCTTTCTATATAAAATGTTATGTTATATTATGTTATCCTTTATTTAAGTTTTCATCTGCTTTGTTTTTGTGTAAAGTATTTTAAAATGTTAAAGCAAAGTCAGAAATATAAAAAATACTGCTAATTTGACATATACGTGGTGGTATTTAGCACTATAAAGTAAAAAAAAAAATACGAAAAATCGCGGGGGACATAAAGGCGACAAGCCTTAAAATGATGATGCGGAGTCATAATGGGGTAACATAAAGTGAACGTAATTCCGGCCGTCAAGAAGTAAACATGATACTTTTGAGATGTCTAAAGTTTACTTTTCCACGTGCTCAACACGGAATCAAACGCTTACGTAAGAGGAAATCCATCTTTGGAAACCAAAAAGTGGACTAACTGCATGTATAAAAGCAGATGCAACTTTCACTGGAGCTATGTTTTGTCTGCGGCTGTTTCCAGAGGTCCCGCTGCCTTCCTCAAGTAGGTGAGTTGAACACTTATAGTATTTGACAAGCAATCAAGGGTCAATTATTAGCTTTGGAACACATGCCTACATTTCTCTGGAGAGTGGGTTTTGTAGTAGATACAATGATGTTCTGATATTAAATAAGCTAGCGAGTCATTCGGGATCAAGATTGAACAATTTGGGCCTGTAGATTTGCGACTGATTACTCAGGTCTAAACGGCGTTATTGTGGAGCCGTGTATCTCCTGCCCCTAGTTCTGTTTCTGAAGCCGGAGATGCAGTGATGTGTCTCCGGTGCTCTAATATTGGTAGAAACAAATTTTGATAGCTAACGAGTCATTCGGGATGTCTGAACAAATTAGGTGGTAAGATTAACTCAGGTCTAAACGTTATTACGGAGCCTGTCTCTCCTCAGTCAGTTTATCCTTTACCTGACCCGGTCCTTTTCTTAAGGAGATATAGTGATGTGTCTCTTATGACCGATTACCGTGTTAATATTCGGTCCTTAACTCAAATATCAATGAGCACAAAATCAGAGCATCAAAAGGAATATAGGAAGTTATTTAGGATGATATAAATTTCCGAGACTTTCACCTAAAACTAAATCTTACTCTAACAATAGACGCAGTAGACAAGAGAGAAATACAATTGGTGTGCATTAATTGCCTCAGGTTTTCATCAGAGAAACTCAAGCTGCACCTTACAATATGCCTCCAGTTGATGAAACAGGATATAGCGGCGCCTGTCCTTCAGATCTGCGGCTTAGTAAAGTCATATCAACGGAAGAAAGTGTTGAAGAAATACCCAAGTCTGGTAAGATAGGAATTTAACTTGAAGCACAGATAACGAGAAAGAACAACCAACCACTTTTTTTGGCAATCAGTGGCTTCGCTACCTGTACCCACGTACGCCCGCAAGTAGTCTAGCGTAATTCAATCAATTACCGTATTTATTCGATTAACCGCCCTGGGCGCTTATTAAATTTTTGGACCTTGAGAGTGGGCGCTTATTCGAGGTGGGCGCTTATTCGAGGCTGGGCGCTTATTAAATTTTCACCATTTTCAGCAAGTGAAGTATGCTTATTTTGCAACAAAACAATAAAAGCTAATAACAAAACGCGAAGAAGTAACGAAGCAAGGTTTCTGTAAAATACTCTCAAGAAAACTCCGTCCTCGGGAAAGTCTCTTATTAGACTTTATTCACTCAAGTGGGTGGGGTGGGGGTGAGCGCTTATTTGAGTTCGATAGAAAGGAGGAGGGGGTGGGCGCTTATTCGAGGCTGGGCGCTTATTAACTTTTTCTGCCATTAGGATGGGCGCTTATTCGAGGTGGGCGCTAATTCGAGGTTGGGCGCTTATTCGAATAAATACGGTAATCAAATATTTATTATGTAAGGATACATAAAAGGAAACGTCGGAGGTTATCCCTATCGAGGATGCTCCCTACATAAAATATAAAATAAATAAGAAATGGCTAAAAAATTCTACAAAATAAGTTTTACAACACTTTCTAAGTTTACTTCAAAAAATGCTGAAATCCTGTTCGTGCACTATCTCTTTGGAAGAGCGTTCCACTGTTTAATAATTATAACAAAGAATGAGTGCAAGAAAACAATTTACTCTAGCTAATGGCTGTCTTAATTTAAATAAATGGTTTGATCTTGTTTTACCATAACAATTAAATTCAAAATAATCATTACAGGTGAGGCTATTAAGACCATGAATAGGCTTGTAGCACTCTAGCAAAGATAGATGGGACCTCCTTGATTGAATACTGGACAACCCAAGCATTGCCAGTCTTTCTTTGTACGGAGAGTCCCTAGCATAACATCGGGAGAGCGTATTTCGAGGCCCTACGTTGGACTAGTTCAAGAGCGTCAATGTTCTTCTTTAAATAGGGTGACCAGAGAGGAACTGAGCATACTCCAGAATGGGCATAACGGTAACACGTAGAACCCCACATTTGTCAGGGTGAAAACGAAGTTGCCAATTTTCACTCCATTTCTGTAGGGTGTTGAGGTCACATTGAAGTTGTTTCTGGTCGTTTTCATCTTAAATAATTCTGTAAACCTTGCTGTCATCTGGAAACAGGCGCATGCTTGACCTTACGCTAGTTGTAATATCGACTATTCTTTTCTTTAACAATAATTTTTTTAAACAAAACACACGGTTCAGATCGGAAATGCCAGTTTTGACCGAAGAAGCCACTTGATTGGATCACTAAAGACGAATATTAGGGTGGGAAAAGGCGAGAACTACACAGTGATATTTTTATTAATCACCTTCCTTGTCCCGATGTTAGAATCAACAATGCCTCCAAGTGATGAAAATGTATGTGGTACTTCTCCTGTTGGGCTGCTGAATTACGCAACATCAGTCGACAGTTTGGAAATTCTACACGATTCGAGCTCTGTTTCTAACACCGCACACTCCGCCGGTAAGACACAAATGTCATTATAAGTTGAAAAGTTGTGTGTTTAGTCCGCTCTGAAAACGCTAATTTGACAGCTGTGTTTGCAAAGTTTGATAATTACTTATAATTTGTTTAACAGTCTAAATTAGCATCTTGAAGTCCGAGGGGCCTTGAAGTCTCACCTAAGTTTTTGAGTTACATGAGGCAAATTAGCTACATACAAGAGCTTACAGTGACCCCAGAGAGGATGCCCCACCCCCTCCTTTTTTCAGGGAGCTTAAGCAAAAGACTACGGCGACGGCAACGAGAACGGCAAAAAGCAATAGGTTTATATAAACAAAACAACAACTTTGCAAGTACATTACGCTTTTTTGTACACCTCTTTGCTGTCGTTGCACGACTACAACGTGAAAGTGCCCAATTTCCCGTTTTGTAGAGGACGGCCTGGAACACAAGAAAACAACTTTTTTTTTTCGCGAAGTTTGTTACAGTCCTTTAGAATTCAACTCCAAGAAAATCTTCCAAAGCGTGATAAAGTTTGAGGCAGCGCGAATTCACTGTCTTTTTAAGTGACGTTTTCGTAACCGTCGCCGTCCTAGTTGCTTAAGCTTCATTTTGAGGCAGTTACGAAAAGAAATGTTTTACATAGTTTACATCATCAGATTGATAGCTTACAAAAATAATTTTGGTCCTTTCGTTTTCATTCACTTGTTTTAAAACCTCTTGGTAAACTTCGTAACAAATTTTTGTTTTAATCTGTCCGTTTACTTGAGACTACTGAAGCCACGTCTTTCGTCACATGTTACTGAAAAAACTGTTCAGGATTTTTGACTGTAAAACTAACAACTTCTGTTTCTATCAAAAGTAATTTGCTTTGACTTAATGTTTTCCCTAGTGAGTTTTTGAAGGCTTGTAGATAAGGAGTTCCAGCTGGTTTCAGCTTAGCCCCCTCCCCAAACACCCCCACTTCGAAACTTGCTCCCTGGTCCCTGATATTCCTTGGACCCATCAAACTGCCCTCCTCCTCTTTATTATGATATAGCGGTAATTGCACCCTAGACAGACACAAATAAGCATTAAGTAATTATTGAACGAATTTCTTTTTAGTACCACTACATTCTTTAAACGATGAAAGGGCACAAAGTGAATCCCCTTTCGCCAGAACAGCATCGGCTGCCCCATTGCAGTCTTACGCTACTGTCTACAGTAGGCCTAATTCAAATCCAACTGCTGAGCCAGAGAAAACAAGTAATATGGAAACTACAGGGAATGTGGGCAAACACATTCCAACTGCAAATGTCTGCTGTGGTGGGGACGTTGAATTAGGAGAAGCCGTTAACCTCAAGACAGGAAGGCAGCTCTTCCGATGGAATCTGATCTTTAATCTCATCTTGTGGATCCTTGTTCCTCTTCCTATCTGGTTGCCTTTCGTCTCCCAAGAGATCTCGCTTTTTCTCCTTCCAAGCATTCAGGGAGCCTTTATCGTATTCTGGATTTGCGTCTGCTTGTTCGCCATAAGAACTACAGCTGTCATGTTTTGGAACAGAAAGACGGACTTCAAATCCAAGTGCGACGAGTTGATGAAGAAATGTAACAAGGATCCTGAAGCACAAACAGCTGAGGCCGAGACACCTATCCAACATGTAGCAGTCTTGGCTTGTTATAAGGAGCCTGTGGATTTGATTGCTGCTTCGGTTCAAACTCTGGCCAATCAAACTGTTGCTTCCAGAGTAACCATGGTGGTGTCATTCGAGGAAAAAACTCCGAACCTGTGCAACAAACAGCAGGATTTGGCAAAACTCTTCGGATCACGATTCCGTGAACTTATTTTTGTTACGCACCCTTTTGGAGTGGAAGGAGAGATCCCAGGAAAGTGTTCCAACAGCAACTGTGGCATTAGGACAAGTATAGCACACATGAAGAGAAAGGCTGGCAGTAACTTTGATCCAGATAGGATCCTTATAACAACTGGCGATGCAGACTCCAAATTTCATCCTCGATACATGGAGGCGCTGGAGTACAAATACGAGCGAGAATTTATGAGAACAAAAGATCACGATGATAGAAGGATGGTAAACTGCTTGTTCCAATCACCACTACTCTATAACTGGAATTTAGATGCAGCATCTGTTGTTACCAGATTGACTGGCATGTTGCGTGCATTCCTCATGATGGGAGCCATGATTCCATTTAATGTCAACACTATGAGCATATACAGCTTCTCAGCTTCTCTGTGCATTGCTGGGCAGTATATCCATCCTGCATACCAGATGGAAGATATAATCGCTCTCATAAGGTAAGATGAAGTAACGTACATACACAAAAAAGAGAACTGCACTCTCTTTGAACACCCCGTGTATAATCTCTTAAGGAACACAACAATTACTTTTTTCCTGAACTTTATCCACGGTAGTACATTTATATCATGATTCGTGTTGCTATATTCTTTATATTGAGAATCGCTATGGCCGAGTGAGCATGGCTAGTATTTATCAACTGAGTCAAGAAAGGCAATTTACACCGAAAAAAGATTGAAAAGCTAACTCGCACGCTAGTCCTTCGTCAGAGCGAACCAATGAATTGTAGGTAGTGTGGTTCATACATCGAGCGACCGCGGAGCTATCCTAGTTAATAGTGTGAACTGGTAACATAAAAAACAAGAATAATTTAGTTGAATAAAAAGCGTTTATTGATTCCGAGGAGATTTAGAGAACCGATCTGAGACATGAATTTTATTGCAGGTCACAAAGTTAAATTTTTAGCAGGGAAGGGTCAATTTATGGTACTGTTATTGAGCTGTCTTTTTCCTTTTTGTCTGATGATGTCATAGGTGGATGGGAGTCTGCAAGAGACGTCTTCGGATTGTAATGATTCCCGTACCCACTCTTTCCGGTCCAACATCTGGAAGGGTGATTGAGGAGGAGTTGGAGGAATGGGCACGACAGGCGCGAAGATGGACCATTGGAGCTGCTGAGGTGTTTCACTACTTCATGGTCAAGTCAAACAATATTCCATTCTTTACTGCCTTGTCCTGGGGAATCACTTTCATCATCTATTATGGTAATTACTTGTCTTTATTTATAATCATCATCTTCACGGTAACAAAATTCTCCAATTTGATTGGCTATCGGTAGCCCTGATTTCAGCATTAATAACAATACACCCTACACGAGGTTTAACAATGTAATAGGACAACACGTCTCGTGACTCTCTTTGTCCCGTTCTCGATCTTACGGAATAAGCCGCCATACAGGGTTTTATTTTGAAACTAAAACTGATATCCCACATTTGGAGCGATTTTTAATAAATTCGCTTAATTCTGTCCATTCCTTTTACAGGTATTATCCTGTGTTGCTCGTCACTCTACAGCGTTACGTTGGCGATCTCCGTCAACTTTCTGTTTGTGGAGGTTCCAGTCATCCTTGAGTGGGGAATGTTAGCTTTCCTTGTGTTCAACTACGCTGTCTTCGCCTTGATCTTCTTCTTGGATCGAGTCACAGTCAGGCTGACGGAGCCGAGAGTAAAGGAGAGGATCTCTTTTGTTAGAAATCTTTACCAATGGATCGTATCGCCGTTTGTGCTGATGGCCTACTCCATAGTGGAACTGTACGCCCTACATGAGGTCATGATACGGGGAAAGAAGGTGTGCAAGCACGGGGCAAGCAAAAAGGATGCTCTTGGGTCTAAATAAACAACAATTTCCTATTTTAAAATTTCATGCTTCTCTTCCCGAATTTAAGTATTTTTTGACGCATATTTTCGCACTACAAGTTTTTTCATGGTCAGTAAATAGGTTTATCAAGAGTATTTATCTACGCAATATTTATTATTAATTACAGCAGACAAACGTAAAATAACAACTTTGCAACCAATAACACGTTTCACAGCATTTGTAGCATCGAAGTAAATGTACCTATTTTATTCGTACTCATATAATTGGCTAAAAAAAAATCTTGTGCCATTTTCTCGGCAAATCAAAAGCAAGATCGTAGCCAATCATCACGCGGTTGCACGAGTTATTGTTCGTGTCAATGGAATTAAACGATGAGCAGGCTTGAATATTTCCTAGTTAATAAATTAATTTTATTTCAGACTTGACGGAATTTAGTGTATTTAATTTAATATATTTTTTGGAAATGTAAATATATTAAGTATTAATTTACAAGCGGAATTGTAAGGTAAAAAAGTGTTGAGGAGGGCAATAAAAGCGAGACCTGACAAATGCGTCATCTTTTTTAATAACCTTTTTTTAAACAAAGTAAATAATGGTCAGTTCAGACAAGATTTCTCTTGGTTCAGAAAGAGATTGCAAAGGCTTGACAACATATGTCACGAGATGAGATCCCCTGACTACACAACATGCCATGAAAGACGTCTCCACTGGAACAGAAGAATGCTATTTTGCTCAGCCACCAAGAATTTGTCTAAAGAAGTTTGAAGATTGCCTTGTTGGTTGTGGAAAGGAGAAACTCTACGGTTATGTCCCTACCGAGAACAGATGGTATGAGATGGCAAACTACCTGAGTCCAAAATTGTTTCCTTTTCATATGGCTGCCTGTGATGGCAAACTTTATGTCACTGGGGGAACTTTTAATCCTCATCAATCTACAATAGAGGAATATAATCCATCCAGAAACTCGTGGACACGTTTGAATTCTTACACTAGTGCAGTTGCTTGCATTTTGCCTGCAGTCATTAACTTTCAAGGATCTCTGTTTGTAATTGGCGGGGAAAAGGAGCAGCAAAGGAACAAGGAGAAAGTAAGTAATCGTGTCTATAAATACAGTCCTGACACAGAAACATGGAAACATGGAAAATTCTTAATGAAGTGATCAACAGGCGTGTCGCTAAATCGCCGTATCCTGCAAGCTTCACCAAAAATGAAATGAAAATTAGCAATCCTACTAACATTGCCAATAAATTCTGTGATTTATTCACCAATATAGGGCCAAATTTGGCGAGCAAAATTCCTTCCACAAATTCGTCACCCAAGGATTTCTTAAGCAGCGCTCTTTCCGAATCCATTTCATTGCAACCGATAACGGTCGGTGAATTAAACAATATTGTTAAGTCGTTCAACGCCAACAAAGCTCCTGGACATGATAATATATCCATGAAGATAATTCATCAGTCTTTCCAAAATATTGCGCAGCCTCTTGTAACCATTATAAACACTTCGTTGTCTACTGGTGTGTTTCCTGAATCTCTCAAAATAGCCAAAGTGATTCCAGTTTTTAAGGCATATGACCCAACACTTTTTAGTAATTACAGGCCAATATCAATTCTTCCAGCCTTTTCTAAACTCTTTGAAAAAGTCATGTACAACCGACTGATTAATTTCTTAAATTTGCATAATATTTTATACTCGAAACAATTTGGATTCCGTAATAATCGTTCGACTGCATTAGCGTTAATTGACTTGATCAACTACATATCTTCAGCTATCGACAGAAATGAAACAACTTTAGGCATCTTCTTAGATCTTTCTAAGGCGTTTGATACTATTAATCATGAAATATTGTGTCAAAAACTGCAACACTATGGTATTCGGGATACTGCTTTGGCGTGGATCAAAAGCTATCTTGAAGATCGGACTCAATTTGTCCAGTTTGGGTCCCATCAACTTTAAATTAGTTGGCCGCTGTACTGTGGACAATCCTTTTGTCTCGGATCATCTTGCTGTACACAGTTTGTTGGACCTTGCTAAATTACCACTCGAGCGTAAACGAATCTCATATCGCAAAATTCGTGATATTGATTTTAGCGAGTTTTGTGGTCAGTTGGAGAACACCAGGCTGGTAAGGGATGCTGCTTCTTTTAGTCTCGGTGAACTTGTTTATGAGTACAACACTACATTAAAGTCGTTGTTAGACAGACACGCGCCTCTTAAGACTAAGACCATTACTCTTCGCCCAACCGCCCTATGGTACACTGAGGAAATACGATCTGAAAAGAAAAAACGCAGAGCTCTCGAGCGGCGCTGGCGTTCTTCAAAACGAGAATCGGATTATTCTAGATTTAAGGAACAATGCCTTAGAGTGAACGCTTTGATCAAGAAAACGAAAGTTGACTATTACTCAGGCATTATACGGGAGAGTAGTAATAATCCCCGAACTCTTTTCAAAACGGTAAATAAGCTCCTACATAAGCACGTGTCCGCGGAGTATCCTTCAGGGTGTGCGTCTGATGGTGATCTTGCTAACAAGTTCATTGACTTCTTTAGTGAGAAGATTACAGTTCTGCGAAACTCACTTGACTCCACATCTGATATTGTTGTGGAGTCCGATGCCATTGTCCATCAGGGTGCCTTGTCATGTTTTAAGGCTGTAACATTGTCTGATGTCTCGGATTTACTTAGTAAGATGACCATCAAGTCCTGTCCTCTTGATCCCGTCCCTGCTTCTGTTTTGAAGCAGTGCACATCAATTCTTTCGCCTGTTATGACTCAAATTGTAAATCAGTCTTTATGTCTAGCTGTTTTTCCAGACTGTTTTAAGCTTGCATTGTTGAATCCTCTTCTCAAAAAGCCCACACTTGATGTTGAAGTTTTTTCGAATCTTCGTCCTATTTCAAATTTGATGTTCATGTCTAAACTCACTGAGAAGGTGGTGGCATCTCAGTTGATTAATCACATTTCTAGTAATGGACTTGATGAAATACTACAATCTGCATATAAACAATTTCATAGTACCGAAACAGCTTTAGTCAAAGTTTTCAATGATATTATCCTAGACGTTGATAGGAATAGGACTGTTATCTTACTTTTATTAGATCTATCGGCCGCTTTCGATACGGTTGATCACACTATACTGATTGAGAGATTAGCAAACCGCTTCGGTCTTTACGATCTAGCTCTGGCCTGGTTTAAATCATACCTGAGCGACAGAACTCATTTTGTGAGCATTCGTGGTGCGCGGTCTGTCACGCGTTCGCTGTCGTGCGGAGTACCACAGGGCTCCGTGCTTGGACCGATTTTATATCTGCTCTATACCTCCCCATTGGGGAATATTGTCAGACAATACAACATGGGCTATCATTTCTATGCTGATGATACTCAGTTGTATCTGTCTTTCAATTCTCTCAGTGGGGATGATCAAGCTTATTCTGTCTCTCAGGTTGAATCTTGTGTTAGAGATATCGACCGTTGGATGTCTTGTAACAAACTTAAGTTGAATAGGGACAAGACGGAACTGCTCGTTATCAGTTCAAAATATCGGCCACGCCCATCTTTAGATAGTATCCTGGTTGGTGATTATCGTGTAGAGCGGTCCGACAAAGCTAGGAACATAGGAGTTGTTTTTGATGAGACCTTGTCACTGGATAAGCATGTGAGTTCCGTTTGTAAATCTGCTTTATTTCATCTTCGGAATATCGCGAAGATTAGAATGTATCTGACTTCCGAGAGCACAAAGACCCTCGTCCATGCTTATGTTACTTGTCGACTGGACAATTGTAACTCGTTGCTCCTCGGGTCACCGAAGTATATTATTCAGAAGCTCCAGCGCGTTCAAAACTGCGCTGCACGCCTTGTAGCTGGGCAACCTAGGGCTGCGCACATTCGCCCCGTCCTTAAGGAGCTACACTGGTTACCTGTGGAGCAGCGAATTACCTTTAAAGTATTACTGTTAACTTTTAAAGCTCTCAATAACCTGGCGCCTCCGTATTTAAGTCAACTTATAGTCCCATATAACCCTACAAGAAATCTTAGGTCAGCTAGCAAACATTTATTAGAAGTACCGAGTGTGCGCCTGAAGAGCTATGGGGACAGGGCCTTTTCGGTCGCTGCCCCAAAGCACGGGAATGATATTCCCTTAGACATTAAATTAAGTGGATCAGTTGATGTTTTTAAATCTAGATTGAAAACTTATCTTTTTAGACTCGCTTTCAGTTGACTTTTTGTTTTGGTGCTATTGTTAGTTATTTTCTTTTTTTTGATTGTAAAGCGATATAGAGCTTTTGTATATACCGCTATACAAATAAAGTTATTATTTTATTTATTATTATCGATCTTATCCGCGGAAAATTTTATGTGGCGTCCCGCAGGGCTTAATTCTTGGACCTCTTTTGTTTATTATTTACATTAATGATCTTCCTAATGTCTCTAGTCTCACTCAATCTTTATACTGTTTGCTGATGAGACAAGATTCTTTTGTTCCCATAAAGATGCCAATCACCTCGTTTCTGTTGTTAACAATGAACTTGCAAAAATAATTATTTGGCTTAAAGTGAATAAGTTATCTCTAAATCTGACTAAAACAAATTTTATGATTTTTCATCCAAGGCAAAAGAAAGTCAATGTTAATGTCCCTCTTACACTGGAAAATACCGTGATCAAGCAAGTCACGGACACAAAATTTTTAGGTGTTCTCATTGATCAGCATCTCTCTTGGAAACCACATATTGATTTCGTCTCAAAAAAAATTTCGAAAAGTGTGGGAATTATTGCGAAAGCCCGCTTTTACCTATCATCCCAAACTTTGATGACCTTGTATTACTCCCTTGTATATCCTTTCTTAACATACTGTAATGTCGCCTGGTCGTCCACCTACTCTTCCAACCTAAACTGTATTTACCTTTTGCAAAAGCGTCTAGTGCGACTCATAACAAAAGCTCACTATCTAGCAAATACCGCTCCTTTATTTAGCCAGCTTAAAGTCCTTGACATATTTAGTATTAATTCATTTTCTGTCGCTACGTTTATGTATTCTTATCACCATAATCTTTTGCCTAATAGCTTTCATGACTTGTTCTTAAGTAGTAATCAAGTCCATCAATACGAAACTCGACTAGCCTCTCAGTATAGACCTCATTTTTGTAGAACAAATATAAAGCAATTCAGTATCCTTTACCGAGGACCTAAAATCTGGAATTCGTTGCCTGTTTCACTAATTAGCTCTCCTTCTATATCTGTTTTTAAAAAAAATTTAAAGAATTATCTCACTGATAGTCGATCTGTCGTTTAATTTTCTGATCTTGCTCACTCTGCACTCAGCCATGAACTCAGTTCACTAAGTAGTTGAAGGAAGCCTATTAATATAAGCTTCAAGCTTCGTTAGGCTTCCTTGTCACATTAATTTTATAATTTAATTAACAGCTTTTGTTCATGTTGTGTAAGGTTTTGTGAGTGACTAAATAAATAAAATAAAATAAAAATAAAATAAAAAATTGGCAAGTGTTAGCTTCCTTAAGAGTTGGCAGATCTGCTATATGTGCAGTGGCTGATAGAAACTCTTTATATGCAATAGGAGGTGAGTCCAATAATGAACGCTTAGATGTAGTGGAGAGCTATGACCCTCACAGAAATTCCTGGCATAAGCATGCCAGGACGCTGGAAAAGAAAGCCCATTCCTTTGGTGCAATTTTCAGAGGCAAAGTCTACGTCTTTGGTGGATTTAAAAGTCGGCAATTCGATTCATGTTCAAGTCTTACTGAAATGTACGATCCCGACTCGAACACGTGGACCGGTATTGAGAGCACAGGAATCCCAACATGGCCATTTGGTGTTGTCAGCTTTAAAGGAGACTTGCTTGTGCTTGGCTGGTGGCGCAGACATTTGACCCAGAACTGCTGATTGAAGGTTTATGATGTCGATTCAAATGAGTGGAAACATGAAGCAGTGGATCCCAGTAAACCAAATGGTTTCAATCTGACCAACTTGGCTCCAATCAGAATTCCAAGGGACATATTAAATGAATGCAGAGCTGTACCAAAGGAGCATTTATAATTCAACTTTTGACTATAAAAGAAGTTGTTTTAAATTGGGTGACCGGCCATTTTAATATTGCCCTGTCTAAACCCTTTTAGGTTGACCTGATAGGCTACTTACATTAACCCAAGAAAACATTATATGTTTTCATCATTTGAAAAAGTGGAGAAAGAAATCATTTATTTTTTTGTATTCTTCTACTGCAAGAACCTCTGTTGGAAGCATTTATATCATGATTATAGACCATTATAAAAATTTCGGAAAGTTTAATAAAAAACACATTTTTTTGGTGGTACACAGTACACTCAAAAGAATTGAAAATACATGTTGTTGTTGAAAGGAAAGTGTTTCATTTCACATGACTTTTAGCTTGTTTCAAGAGAAAGTCATATCCTGCTCGCATATTTTGTTGTATAATTTCGTTTTAAATATTCCTTTGTTAAAAAATGCTACCATGGCGTAAAGGGACAAATGAGTTTTTAGTATTTACACGAATTGCTGGCTATAATTAAAATTTGACTGATTTGTTGCAATATCAAACCTGCCGATACGTATTATTTTATTCGGCGGCCGGGAAACAAAACCTTTCTTAAAAGTGAACTACATCACTTCATTTCTCATTTCCTTTAGTAATGACAAGATTCTTCTGGTTATTTTACTACGCGACGACAGGACCGCTTATAAATTCTTACTAAGGTTAAAAATTTTCCATTTACTCTCGGTAAAAAGTAATAACAACGCGGTCACCAACTTTTATTTCCATCAGCAAATAATATTGCAGGAAGTGAAGACCCGAAAATAGCAGAAATACTAATTGAGGCGGGTTGGACACAACGGAAATTTTTTTGTAGATATTTTTCGTTGTAAATATCGGTAAATATTTTCTGTTACAGAAATAAAAAGAGTTGGGTGACGGCATTTCTAAAAAAGAACAAGTTTTATACCTTGACAAGTTCTAACAATCCACTGATTATTGACAATGGCAAAAATCGTTTGAAATCATGACATTTTAGAGATGTTGAGGACATCTAGCCATTTGTTTCAAGTAATTTGTTAATATCAAGTGTTAGGAGTTTCCGTGCAACACTGAAACTCTAGGCAATTTTTTACGATGCTGTATTGTTGTTTATCTCGAATTAAATAAAAACATTTCACTTTAAATATTGGGCAGGTAACTGAGCTGATGTTAGTGTGGTTAATTTAGGGGAAATTCCTTATTGAGACATTTAATAAGAAGTCTAGTTTTGGAGGCAAAGCCGACAGTCTACAATTTTAGCCGTATCTAGGTGATTTCGCAGGTTATGAGTAGCCTTAGGAACATCCATTAGTGGAATTTCGCGAAATTTAGCAGTTTCAAAACTCTTTTCAAGTGATGGTAGTCAGTAAGATCTTAGGAAAACATTTGAGCAATTTACGAGACAAAAAAAATAGCATTTAAAAATACTCAATTATATTGACAGTCACTTATCTAGAAACGCAATATTGTTGTTTATTTCGATTTATTTTAAAGTACTTTATAAATATATTTTAATTGTTTGAATAGTTACTTTCCAAGCAATCCCCAACCTATCTTGCCAGCTCAAAATAGCTTTCCATGTTCCCATACTTTTTTATTGACCGAATGTGGTCGAGTGCCGCGGTCTCGGTGAAAATGTTATGGGGAAATGGTACAGCGTGATCTTGACCTCACTCCGGCTTGGACAATAATGCAATGCATGTTGTCGTTGATTATTTAACCGTGTTTGAGAAAAGAAATTTGTACAGATAAATGCTCTGAATTGTTCGAAGATATTTGAACTTCCGAAGTTAACTTTAAATGTAAAATATATTTAAAGGGATTTTCTATCATATTTTAGTTACCAATATTTTTTCACACATGGTGTTTTATTTGTAACTATTTTAATCGTAGATGTAAAATTTGTTGTTGTTACTTTAGTTTTTTATGTCTTTGTTTTTATGTTACATAAATAACATATGTTTTCATTTTGTGTTTTGGTCTCCGATAAGGTCCCCCCACCCCTACCACCATCAACGATATTGTACAGTGGAACCCCGCCTTACGGCCTGGCCAGCTCGGTAATGAGGTCACCTCGTTATTACGGCCATTTTTTTTGGCCGCACGGCAAAACAGCCATACATTTTCTTGTAAAAAAAAAACCTTCATCAATACGGTCATCCGACGGCCAATGTTTTTTTTGGCCCAAATCGTGTTTTGAGGTTAGTATTGATATGACTGCATTTCTGATGATGTCATGAGCGGTTCGGTAGCGAGGTCAAAAGATCTCAAAAGACGGCGTCCCAGTGACAATGACAGAGCAATATTTGTGTTAGGTGGGGTGAGGCACTGCATGACGCAATCGCTAGTGTCACGTATATCAACTAAAACACCGACTACTGTACTAGTGTTTTCTGTCTGTCTACGTGGGAGAAACGTTCATCAAAATATTTAAAAGATCTAAAGACAGCGAAAGTTAAATTATTTAAACTGGTTTTGTTTATAATTTCCAGTGAAATGTTCAGACCATATTTGGGACATTTTACTAAAATAAGCTAACCTAGCCTAGCTCTAACCAAACTGCAAGGCGACCCCAATATTGACGTGACTATTAGTAAACAAAATTGACATCGAAAGACACGAGTTAAAGCGCGTTTGGAATTGTTTTTTTTAACATTATTTATATAGAAAGATTTTTGTCGTTTTGCAAAGCCTTAGCAACATTTCAAAGAATCAAAGATGGTTTACATAAACGCTGCAACCAAAAGATGCGTCACTGACTTGCATTTATCGAAAGGCGATACAAGTGTTATAAACCCTCAACCGGTCATGAACAAGGACGTTGTGTACTGAGTTAGTAGCTGATTTGACCGTTTTGCCGGCAACAACACACTCACTGTCTGTAAAATGAAAGAGAAAGTTCAAATACTGCACGAGGCACGATCGAAAGTTAACTGGCTGAGGAGAGAATTCCAGAATTGTGCACAGGGCACGAACGTTTAAAAGATTGCAATAAAACGTGTGAGTAGGAGATCTTAGATCAAGTCACGCTTCAAGACAAGGCACTTGTTATTTGCCCCTATAAGAACTCACTAGAATTCGCCAACAAGAACTCTTCTCCCGCGGGGCTAGTGAATATTACGATATTATGATTACTATCTCATGGTTCATGAAATGAATCTCTTTTTGATATTCGTAAATTCTGCATTTTATCTCCAAAACAACTTTTCTGTTTTTTCTATAAAATGTTATGTTATATTATCTTATCCTTTATTTAAGTTTTCATCTGCTTTGTTTTTTTGTTTTAACTATTTTAAAATGTTAAAGCAAAGGCACAAATATAAAAAATACTGCTAATTTGATATATACGTGGTGGTATTTAGCACTATAAAGTAAAAAAAAAACTGACGAAAAATCGCAGGGGACATTAAGGCGAGAAGCCTTAAAATAATTATGCGGAGTCATAATTGGGTAACATAAAATGAACAGTAATAACTGATAGCCTAGTAACACAAACGTAATTCCGGCCGTCAAGAAGTAAACATGATACTTTTGAGATGTCTAAAGTTTACTTTTCCACGTGTTCAACACGGAATCAAACGTTTACGTAAGAAGAAATCCATCTTTGGAAACAAAAAAGTGGAATATTTGCTCTCAGACTGTATGTATAAAAGCGGATGCAACTTTCACTGGAGCTATGTTTTATCTGCGGCTGTTTCCAGAGGTCCCGCTGCCTTCCTCAAGTAGGTGAGTTGAACACTTAAAGTTGAACACTTAAAGTATTTGACAAGCAATCAATTATTTGCTTTGGAACACCTGACTACATTTTTATGGAGAGTTGGTTTTGTAGTAGATACAATGATGTTTTGATATTAAAGAAGCTAATGGGTCATTCGGGATCAGGATTGAACAATTTGGGCCAGTAGATTAGCGAATTACTCAGGTCTAAACGGCGTTATTGCAGAACCGTGTATCTCCTACACCTAGTCCTTTTCTGGAGCCGGAGATGCAGTGATGTGTCTCCGGTGCTCTAATGTTGGTAGAAACAAATTTTGATAGCTAACGAGTCATTCGGGATGTCTGAACAAATTAGGTGGTAAGATTAACCCAGGTCTAAACGTTATTACGGAGCCTGTTTCTCCTCAGTCAGTTTATCCCGTACCTGACCCTGTTCCCAGTTTTGTTAAAGAGATATAGTGATGTGTCTCTTATGACCCATTACCGTGTGAATATTCGGTCCTTAACCCAAATATCAATGAGCACAAAATCAGAGCATCAAAAGGAATGTAGGAAGTTATTTAGGATGATATATACAGGTGTCTTTCTCAATTGTCAGTTCAAGTTCAACTTCATTTTCTTTCGACCCACAAATCATTTTAATCATAAATGAAAATACATTATACTTTTTAGGGGAGAGGTGTAAACTGGCCAAAGAAGGAAATTAAATTTTCAAGAAAAAGAGAGCGGTTAACCTATGTACAATACTTTCAACTCCGAGAGCTTCCGACTTTCACCTAAAACTATTTCTTACTCTAACAATAGACGCAGTAGACCAGAGAGAAATACAAGTGGTGTTCATTAATCTCCTCAGGTTTTTACCAGAGAAACTCAAGCTGTACCTTACAATATGCCTCCAATTGATGAAACAGGATATAACGGCGCCCGTCCTTCAGATCTGCGGCTTAGTAAAGCCATGTCAACGGAAGAAAGTGTTGAAGAAATACTTAAGTCTGGTAAGATCGGAATTTAACGTTAATAACAGATAACGAGAAAGAATAACCAACCACTTTTTTTCTGGCAATCAGTGGCTTCACAACCTGTACCCACGTACGCCCGCAAGTAGTCTAGCTTAATTCGATTAATTAATCAAATACTTATTAGGGCCATTTATACGAGGAAAAATAAGACGCGTCTTACATAAGACGCGAACTGTACCATTTATACGAGCATGTCTTATCTAATAAGACGCGTCTTAGCTAAGCCGCGTCTTATTTTAGACGAAATGTGCCGTTTATACGGAAAGTTCGCGTCTTATTTAAGACGTGTCTTATTTTTCCTCGTATAAATGGCCCTATTATGTAAGGATACATAAAAGACGCGTAACGACGGTTACCAGCATTCACCGAAACTGGACAGCTTAAAACGGTGTTCTAAAATGTTGCTTTTCTTCATATCCGTAAAGAAATCGTAATGTATTTTAATATTTATGGCGTTACTTTATTTTGTCCAAATCTCACGATCACGATCTCAGTGTCTCCTTGCCATAACAGAACACAAATCACACTAAAATCAAAACCAGAAATTCCAGGCTTGGTGAATTATACTTTTTTCAGTTTATTTCCCTATTTTAAGCAGTAAGGATGATATTTCTTTTCGCCACGAATAAGGTTCGACACATGTAAAGTTCGACCGTCTGAATCAACAATCGAACTTAATAGTTTGGGTCAACCTAAATACTAGGTATTAGGTTCGGCACACGTAAAGTTCGACGTTTGAACCGGGCAGAGAATGACTGAAAAAAAAAATTTACCCTAGCTAATGGCTGTCTTAATTTAAATAAATGGTTTGATCTTGTTTTACCATAACAATTAAATTCAAAATAATCATTACAGTTGAGGCCATTAGACCATCAATATGCTTGTAGCACTCTAGCAAAGATAGATGGGACCTCCTTGATTGAAGACTGGACAACCCAAGCATTGCCAGTCTTTCTTCGTACGAAGAGTCCCTAGATAACATCGGGAGAGCGTATTTCGAGGCCCTACGTTGAACTCGTTCAAGAGCGTCAATGTTCTTCTTCAACTAGGGTGACCAGAGAGGGACAGCATATTCCAGAATGAGTATGAACAAGGCCTTGTAGAGACGAGAAAAGACTTCCTTGTTCCCTGGCCCAACATTCTTTTTAAGGAAACCCACAATGTTGTTGGCTTTATTTACAACTTTCTGCGTTTGGGTGTTCTAGGATAGATTAGAAGTCAATGAGACCCCCAAATCAACCGTTTCGGTGACAGACTGAAGCGTACAACCAGAGAGCTTGTATGGAGAGCTACATAGTATGATCTCTCGCACGGGTAACACGTAGAATCCCACATTTGTAAGGGTGAAAACGAAGTTGCCAATTTTTACTCCATTTCTGTAGGGTGTTGAGGTCACATTGAAGTTGTTTCTTGTCGTTTTCATCTTAAATAATTCTGTAAACCTTGCTGTCATCTGCAAACAGGCGCAAGCTTGAACTTACGCCAGGTGTAATATCTACTATTCTTTGCTTTAACAATCATTTTTTTTTTAAACAAAACACACCGTTCAGATCGGAAATGTCGGTTTTGACCGAAGAAGACACTTGATTAGATCACCAATTCGAATATTAGGGTGGGAAAAGGCGAGAACTACACAGTGATATTTTTATTAATCACCTTCCTTGTCCCGATGTTAGAATCAACAATGCCTCCAAGCGATGAAAATGTGTGTGGTACTTCTCCTGTTGGGCTGCTGAATTACGCAATATCAGTCGACAGTTTGGAAATTCTACACGATTCGAGCTCTGTTTCTAACACCGCACACTCCGCCGGTAAGACACAAATATCATTATAAGTCCGCTCTGAAAACGCTAATGTGACAGCTGTGTTTGCAAAGTTTGATAATTACTAATAATTTGTTTAACAGTCTAAATTAGCATCTTGAAGTCCCAGGGGGCTTGAAGTCTCACCTGAGTTTTTGAGTTACATGAGGCAAATTAGCTACATACAAGAGCTTACAGTGAACGAATTTCTTTTTAGTACCACTACATTCTTTAAACGATGAAAGAGCACAAAGTGAATCCCCTTTCGCCAGAACAGCATCGGCTGCCCCATTGCAGTCTTACGCTACTGTCTACAGTAGGCCTAATTCAAATCCAACTGCTGAGCCAGAGAAAACTACTAATATGGAAACTTCAAGGAATGTGGACAAACACATTCCAACTGCAAATGTTTGCTATGGTGGGGACGTTGAATTAGGAGAAGCCGTTAACCTCAAGACAGGAAGGCAACTCTTCCGTTGGAATCTGATCTTTAATCTCATCTTGTGGGTCCTTGTTCCTCTTCCTATCTGGTTGCCTTTCGTCTCCCAAGAGATTTCCCTTTTTCTCCTTCCAAGCATTCAGGGAGCCTTTATCGTGTTCTGGATTTGCGTCTGCTTGTTCGCCATAAGAACTACAGCTGTCATGTTTTGGAACAGAAAGACGGACTTCAAATCCAAGTGCGAAGAGTTGATGAAGAAACGTAGCAAGGATCTTGAAGCACAAACAGCTGGGAAGACACCGATCCAACATGTAGCAGTCTTAGCTTGTTATAAGGAGCCCGTGGATTTGATTGCTGCTTCAGTTCAAACTCTGGCCAATCAAACTGTTGCTTCCAGAGTAACCATGGTGGTGTCATTCGAGGAAAAAACTCCGAACCTGTGCAACAAACAGCAGGATTTGGCAGAACTCTTTGGATCACAATTCCGTGAACTTATTTTTGTTACGCACCCCTTTGGCATGGAAGGAGAGATCCCCGGAAAGTGTTCCAACAGCAACTGTGGCATTAGGACAAGTATAGCACACATGAAGAGAAAGGCTGGCAGTAACTTTGATCCAGATAGGATCCTAATAACGACATGCGATGCGGACTCCAAATTTCATCCTCGATACATGGAGGCGCTGGAGTACAAATACGAGCGAGAATTTATAAGAACAAAAGACCACGATGATAGAAAGATGGTAAACTGCTTGTTCCAGTCACCACTACTCTATAACTGGAATTTAGATGCAGCATCTGTTGTTACCAGATTGACTGGAATGTTGCGTGCATTCCTCATGATGGGAGCCATGATTCCATTTAATGTCAACACTATGAGCATATACAGCTTCTCAGCCTCTCTGTGCATTGCTGGGCAGTATATCCACCCAGGATACCAGATGGATGATATTATCGGTCTTATTAGGTAAGATGAAGTAATACTAAATAAAATAAGAATTGTACTTTCCACAAATATTCCTCATCTCTTAAACCAAATACATCATTTTCCTCCTGAAACTTGTCCACAGTAGTTAAATACTTAATATGACTCGTTTCTTCACTCCATCCATTGAGAGCCGCTATGGCCAAGCAAACATACAATCCCTAGAGTCGAAAAGGGCAATTTACCACCATTGCGAGAGAATCAACGGATTGTAGATAGTGTGGTTAAAATATCGAAAGGCAGACCTGTGTGATTATTATGAACATGGCAATATGAAAAGCAGGAACAATTTAGTTGAACGGAAAGGGTTTGTTGATTCTGTGGAGATTAGAGAGTCGATCTCAAAGATAAATATATTGCACGTCTCAAAGTTAGATTTTTAGCAGGGAGGGGTCAATTTACGGTACTGATATTGATCTGTCTTTTTCCTTTTTGTCTGATGACGTCACAGGTGGATGGGAGTCTGCAAGAGACGGCTTCGCATTGTAATGGTTCCCGTACCCACTCTTTCTGGCCCAACATCTGGAAGGGTGATTGAGGAGGAGTTGGAGGAATGGGCACGACAGGCGCGAAGATGGACCATTGGAGCTGCTGAGGTGTTTCACTACTTCATGGTCAAATCGAACAATATTCCATTCTTTACTGCCTTGTCCTGGGGAATCACTTTCATCATCTATTATGGTAGTTACTTGTCTTTATTTATTATCATCATCATCACTTTAACAAAATTCTCCAATTTGATTGGCTATCGGTAGCCCCGATTTCAGTAGCCTCCCCGCAGACGTCCTTTGGGGTTCGTTTGTCACGCATTCATTTCTCCCCGTGGGGGAAAAATGAATACGTGACAAACGATTTCAGCATTAATAGGACAATGTAATGGGACAACTCGTCACGTGACTCTCTTTGTCCCGTTCTCGATTCTAAGGAATAAGCCGCCATACAGGGTTTTATCTTGAAAATATAACTGATATCACACATTTGGAGCGATTCTAATAAATTTGCTTAATTCTGTCCATTCCTTTTACAGGTATTATCCTGTGTTGCTCGTCACTCTACAGCGTTACATTGGCGATCTCCGTTAACTTTCTGTTTGTGGAGGTTCCAGTCATCCTTGAGTGGGGAATGTTAGCTTTTCTTGTGTTCAACTACGCTGTCTTTGCCTTGATCTTCTTGTTGGATCGAGTCACAGTCAGGCTGACGGAACCGAGAGTAAAGGAGAGGATCTCTTTTGTTAGAAATCTTTACCATTGGATCGTATCGCCGTTTGTGCTGATGGCCTACTCCATAGTGGAACTGTACGCCCTACATGAGGTCATGATACGGGGAAAGAAGGTGTGCAAGCACGGGGCAAGCAAAAAGGATGCTCTTGGGTCTAAATAAGCGACACTCTTTCTGTTTTAAAATATCTGCTACTCTTTTCTAACTTAAGTATTTTTTAACGCATGTTTTGCAGTATATGTTTTATTATGGCCAGTAAATAAGAATATCAACAGTATTTATCTACGTTCAGTATTTATTATTTTTATTTAAAGCGGAAGACAAGACAAACGTCAGTAAAAAAAACAACAACAACAACAAGAATAACATTGAAAATAAGGATATATTTAATAGCATTTTCTGTACAGACTGTCGAAGTAAATGTAGCTATTTTATTCTTTATCTGATTGGCTAAAAAATCTTGCGCGATTTTCTCGGCCAATCAAAAGCAAAATCGTGGCCAAACTTCACGTAGTTACACAAGTCATTGTTCTTGATTCGGAAACAAGTGATAAGCAGTGTCAGAGATTTCAGTTTGACAGATTAATTATTTTTAGATCTGTGGGCATTTCATGTATTTAATCTCATGTGTGTTTGGTAAATGGAATATTTTAGTACAGTCAAACCTCTTTAATACAACAACAACAAAAACAATAACAACAATCTTTCTTTGTACTCACTCTTGCTCAAAAATGAATTAGAACAATGAAAATATTAAAAGTAAAAATTAGAGTACTGGCTGCCTGGAATAACCATGGGACTAGCGGAGCCAGGCAGCCAAAGGGACAGAACCAAGTGTCCGCTTTACAGAGGTGTCCGTATTATAGAAGTAGGGAATGTATGATTTTTTGCATTTCTGGAACCAAACGATCTGTCCGTAATAGAAAGGTGTCCGTAAGGAGAGGTTAGACTGTACAGTTAACTTTGCGTAACTGTAAGGAAACATGGTGTTAAGGAGGACAATAAAAACAAGAAGTTAGAACTGGCAAGTGTGTCATCTTGTTAATGGTCTGAACAGTGTAAGTGAATTTAGCTACTCTTATTTTGGCTATGCTTAGCGC
This sequence comes from Porites cylindrica, assembly GCA_964035525.1. Classification (NCBI taxonomy): domain Eukaryota; kingdom Metazoa; phylum Cnidaria; class Anthozoa; order Scleractinia; family Poritidae; genus Porites; species Porites cylindrica. The sequence goes on from OZ037784.1 coordinate 347,311, forward strand.
CGTCTACCATTTACAAATATAAGTCACTAAGTAACGAAGAAATGGTCTCTGTTGTTTGTGGACCTAAAAGCATTATTTCCCTTTCATGCTACACACCTACTATGCACTACTATTCAATAATAAAAAATTGGTTCTCACTGAATCACAACCTTAATCGCATCTTCTAACCAACATCTTCCATACTTCCTCTCCATTGGTCAGTACGACCTGAAAAGTTCCTTCTTGAAAAAGACATGCGCAATAGGACGAAGGGTCTGTTTACTGACATGCGCAAAGAGAAGGAGGGGTCTGTTTACTGAAATCTCTCCTTGGTTACAAAACAAGGCAGCAAGCGGTGCACGCAATACATCAGCTTAGCAGTTTCTCGCAGTTTTTAAAATATGCAATGACACGTACACTCGGGCGTACGGGCATTGGTTTGTATCCGCTTAGTCGTTAAAAGCTTCTACCGAACAATAAATAATGATTGAATTATCGCCATGCATAAATTGGCCCCCTCAACAAAACAGCGAGCTATGAGTATATTTTATCTTCAGGTATATTTTCGTTTCTCAATTACTTTTAATTTAAACGGCTTTTTCGATATGGTCCAATAGGGGAAGATCTTGTTTGGTTGCAGCTAATTTACTGTAGGATAGTACTGAGTCAAATTTCGGGTAAAAAAAATGGCACACTCGGGCTAAGAAAGAAAAGCGAAACACGACATTACTGAATCCATGCTACAGTCGTCATTAACTAAAGTGTTGAAAGCATGAACTGAACTTTTGGATCTGTAGAGTGTTTAACTAACAGAGCTCAAATAATACCAGAGTCGATGTATACTTACTTACGCAGTAATTCCAATAAGAACTTCCTTACTGGTAGACAAAACTCTTGTTCGAGGCAAGGGAAATCACGCTGACGGGAAGTTTTTAATGTACCTCATGGCCTACACTGCAAAACAGTCCCAGCCAACAATTTTAATCAGAAACTTTAGTTATTTGTCTTTATGCTGCTATGTAGAGCAGGATGGTAATGGTAATGGGGAATACAAGTCTTACATACAAACGCAGAACCGGTGCCTCAAGATGGCTCTGATCCGGCAGTGATTGAAACCAATAAAACCTGAAAAGCTTGACTCTGCGGGATTTGCAGAAGATTTTTCTTTGCATTTCAAATCTGTGCGACGAAAGAATGGAGAACGTTAGTGAGAAAAGGCGTCTTTTTTTAATCTAGAACGGAACAAAGTTTGCTCAGTCATTAAAAAAAGCCTCTGAGTGCTTTTCCGACACTAAGGTATATTGGACTGATCACTGACAGGGTTAGGGTATCAACAATGCATGATTAGAGAGGTTAAGCATCACCTTTACGTCAAACGGAAAAGGCGAATTTGTACCACATGATCAAGTTTCCCCTTTACTTATCGTTTACTGTTCATTATTTCAACACAACACGTGAAGCTTAAACTCCCTATTAACTAAACTTATAGATCCCTGAGTTATCAGATTTGGGCATGTTGTTAAAATATTTGTGAAAATGTTGTTCTTGTGTCCTGGCGAAGACATTGTCGTTGAGAAAATTTCAAAAGTCAGAGCAAATATTAAATGTTAAGTTCCACTATTACGCTCGAATCGCTGTTACATATATCCGAGAATACCAATCCCAGGAATCTTCTGCCGTGTTCGCTCACTACCAGGCAATTTGGGAGGAAACATCAACTCAAACGACGTAAAAGTTCTGATCAATGAAGACCACACCATCAAGTGTCAAGTTCAGGATGCCATTGGTAATTAAACAAAGTAAACCCTCCCTGAATAGGGAAGGCACTACGCCAGAACAAAACTGCAGGTGAAAATGATCTCCTTAAATGGCTAAGGAAGTTGGAGCGATTCGAACGAAATACGTGAATGTAAATTTATTATTTCTAAAACGGGTAATAAACATAAGCATATTAGCATCCTTAGGAAATTTAAGAGAGCCGACTGGTTTCGTTTTCCCTTAGGGGGCTTAACAGGATTAACTGGCTACAGTACTCAGCTGACTCAGTTTTGTGAAGCCTCTGTTGGGGCTACACTAGTGAAGTAACACTAAAAAACGTTTCTATAAAAAAGGATGAATTCGGTCCCAGCCAAGAATTGAACAAGGAACTTTGAATAGTTATTTGTCTGTCAGCTATATCTAGACAGATTGAGATTGAGGAACCGGTGCCTAAAGATGGCTTTAATCTGCTGGATTTACAGAACTTTTTTCTTTGAATTCAAAATCTGTGCGATCAATAGATGGACTACTTTAGTGGAAAATGAGAATTCTAAGTTTTTCTGTAACGAAAAAAACATTAGCTGTCCTTTCCAGAACGCCCTGCGTCATGTTGGGTATATATATTTGTAATCATTACAATCAAGCTACGTTGCCAATAGCGACATTCATTTCTTTATATTTGCATACGCAATGAGCGATCTAAATTCCTTGCGAATGCTTTTTGCGAATGGAGTTCAGCTTTCTTTTTGAACTCAATAAAATGTCTTCACAGGACAACATTTTATCCATTCAACGTCTGAAAGATCTTTAAATCTGACCGTAGTCTAAATTGCTCTTCATTATACAATCAGTAAGTAACGGCAACGGTTAACAGATTCAGCTTGTACACAATTAATTCATTAAATATGTCATCAATTAACGACTTCTATGTAAGGTGTATTGGACTGTTCTGAGGTTACGAGTATCAACAATAGACCAAGGCACTTAACCGTCATAACATTGACATTTTCCTTTTTTCATGAGAGAAAGGTTTTTTAAAACATTGAATATGTCGTCATGTTGACGAATTGCGTATAATTTAGAAGCTTTAATTTGCTTTGCCTCAACTGGATGTAACGATATTGGTAAAATAAACAGGTTAAATCGGGGCAATGTTTCAAGTGAGTGTATTCTGTTGTGGCCAGAGATCCTTATATTTATTCTTATACATAAATTTGCTATTAAATAAAGCTGTTTTGAGAAACATGAAACGGAAATTCAACAGAAAGTTACAATTATTCAATCAGTCATTCTTTAGCAGGAAATATAGTATCCTTATTAGTATGGAGGAAGTCAAAAATTAGTATGCAGGAAATCCAAATTAGTATGTAGCAAGTCCAAAGGGGCTTATCTTTGCTGAAGCATAACTACCGAACTATGTATGATTTGGTTTGGGTTGCAAACATGAAAGTTAGTCATCTTAAGTCGGAACCGCTAAAAATGTAGCTGTTCATTAATGACTGTCTAGTTCACTGGGCTAACATTGCCCATAACGCGTCTTTATTCGTTAAGGAATGTAACGTTAAAGAGGAATTTACTCAATAAATGACAACATCACAGCTGCTTATCAAACAACAACTCTCCCTGAGCATTATATCAAACGCTACAAACAACAAAAATGAACTTTGAAAACCTGTTAGGCTAACAAGTTTTCAAAAACCTCAAATGTAATCCGTTTTAATCGTCTTCAAGTTTGTCCATCTGTGCCTTCGTTTTGTACTTGTTTTTTTTATTTATACCTTCTTTGAATGTTTTCAACTCATATTTTAATATTTCACACAATTTGGTGGCAGCTCTCTTTGTTTGAATTTTGATAAATCTTGTGACGCAGCTCCTTGAAAAAAATATTGCTTTACTTTGATTTTTAATTTTTTGCTTGATAAGGGTTGAGACCGACAGGCCGGCGCTCTTTGCAAAAAGTTCCAAAACATCCCCTCCCCTCCCCTCCTCTCCTCTCCAACCAAAAAGGACCAACTATGTATGAGACAATAAACATGAAGAGTTGACTAAAGAATTTTTATTAAATGGGCGTTGTTTTTTATTTGGCTGCCTTCGGCAACGCCCAAATAAGTTCTTAGTAGCGCTATGTCAAAAAAACACAAAATGGCGGACGTATAACCAAGAGGGGGTTGCGCCGGCGTTACGTGTCCCGTCACTTCAAGGTCTTTGGAAGGGGGGAACAATTTTGGGGACAACAGTGTTTTGGTCGATTTTTCTCTCGTAGCATGCTGAAAGTCATGTTTCATTTCAGTCAAGCGTGAAGCATCCGCAGTTTAGAAGTCTACATTTCTTGCTTGCGTATATCACAATGAATTTATGTGGCTTATTATAAAGAAATAAACTCACAAATAACATTTTAAAGTTCTACTTTCTTTAACCACGACTAGAAGTTTTAAAATGCGGGACAATTTTGGCGCAGTATGACAAGTTGTTACGTAAACCGGCAGACCAGTGTACCCTCATTTTGGGGGACTTGTTATCGACTTAAATTAAGCTTCTCATGAGGTGTATTTAAAAGTTTCAAAATGACGACAATTGTATTTTTGATCTATCTTTTAAACTCACCAATATAATTAAGCTCTTGTGTATAGGATGCAAAACAGGAATGATGAACATAATAAGCTTATTTGTCCTTTGGTCTAAGTGCTTCTGATACGGTGTGCGAAAGCAAAGTAAGATGTTACTGAATAGTTATTTTGTCTTCGAATACTGAACCTGGAACATTGCATTAAACTCAGTTCACGAACATCAAGTATTAAATCACGTTAGCCGGCTCTGAGTAAGCCGTAGACACCCTGCACAGTGCATAAAAGGATATTGGACTGTCTAAGCTTTACAGACATTAGATTTTAAATTGACCATGCTACTAATCTATCCTTACTTATTTATTTGAAGCCAGTCTAATTCTCCATATCAATATGAACAGGTGTATGAAATAATTAATTTGCTGTCGTGAATCTGTGGTTCTGAAGTAAGGTTTAAATTTGTTTAATGTGCTTTGCAAAAATACCCAGAAATACGTTGCATATTTCGAAAGAAATACCTTTTTAACGTGTATCAGGAATATCAGTCGTTTAAGGCAAAGGAAATACAGTAAAAAACTAGAATACAATTGGTTGGCCGGGTAAGTTTTGACTTAACAGTAATATACCTTCAAGGAACGTCGAATAGCTAAGAAGTAACAGACCCTTAAACGGAAGAGTTAACTCAAGCAAAACCACCAAACTATTCGAGAATTGTTAAGATCAGGATGAAATTGAGTAGTTTAGAGAGCCTTTTTACGTCACAAAAAAGATCTAAAATTTGATTGGACCCCGTGGCAACAGGGTTTTCAGAAGTTGTTTGTCATAAAAGTCACCCCCCTATTCCTTAAGCTGTCAATATCTTGTGATATTGCATCAACCAGGTGGTCTGAGTGTCTCAGCTAGGAAAAAGGAAAAAAAACAAGGTTAGTCAATTTTCGTTATGACTAAAATTGCTTAAAAATACCAAAAAGTTTTTTGGAGTAATTCTTTACTATCGCCGGTTTTTGGTTGCATGTATGTCATCCCGGTCGCGGGAATGCAACTTTGCGGGAAAACTTATGTGACACAGTCTGGCCAACACAAATTCTAACAGCGACAGCGGGGCAGAAACAACCATGTCCTTAGATTTTTTAAGAAAACGTTGGCTTAGCCCAAAGTAAGGAAATCGTATATGACTGAGTAAACGTAAGAAAAGGACTTCTGAGTATTTCAGGTTTGCTTTTCGGCCGCTGATTCTCACTGGATCATCAAATGAGTGCTTAGTACTAAAGTAGTTGGAACTTGATACTGTTGGTAATCATTAATTAAAAAAAAAACTTGTATCAGTAATTCATTTACAGTGGAAAGATATCTAAAGAAAAAAGTGGAGAATGCATCCGGAAATTTAAGATCTAGGATCGCCCGCAGGCTTAATAATAACGGCAAGAAAAGCAAATCTGGCCATTTTTTGGATTCGTCTTATCATTGCTTTACTTCGGTCTTGCGAAAAATGAAGACAGGATTAAAAAAACGTATTTTTTGTTGGCAACACTAGATCCCAATGATTTCTACAGAGGGAGTTTACTGGAAATCACAAAGGCGTAACTAGGACAGACGTATGTACAGTTTTCACGCGTGAACAATTGGGAAAAACATAGCGTTTTATTTTGAAAAATATCTGAAAGAAGTTAATGCGGAGGTACATGGGAGCTTGTTTTATTTTCCAACTATCACCTGATTACTCACTTCCCTATCGATTCTCTCCTCTCTTTTTTTAAAAAAACTTGCAAATGCGCGAAGCGCTATGAACGAAAAAGCTGTGAGGCCTTTGGGTCCAAAGTCTCTCCATCCCTCTTAATAGTCAACGATCGTTAACGGACTTAAACAAGATGACACCTGCAAATCACGTGAAGAAAAAAAAAACGCCTGATCGCAGGTTAGTAGCTTTCTCAATAGCTCACTGGATCTCAGTTATTTAACAATTACTGAGTGAAGCTGTGTATGATGTGAAGATTTATGTGTATGATGTGAAGACTTATGTGCTTTTCGGCCTCGGCGGATAACAGCCTCCGAGAATACTCATTCTCCAACGAATTTTTTTCATCATTACCAAAAGAAATAGGAAAAGAAATGAATAGCAATATTCTCAATTATACTTCTCAAGAGATAAGTGTGTCATGGCCAATGGAGGAAAGCGTTTTAGTTGGCTATAACCACAGACTACAGTCAGCATCGTCAGCGTAATTACCAAAGAGAGGAAATAAAAATCTCGAGGCAACGAGAGCTAACCTGAAATACCTTCAAATTCCACTTTTATCTAGGAATAAAACTTACTCTATATCACAGAACTGGAGTTGGTGTTTAATACCTCCTTAGGTTTTCATCAGAGAAACTCAAGCTGTACTCAGTTATGCCTTCAATTGATGAAACAGGATATAGTGAGGCCTGTTCTTCAAGACTGCGCCTCAATCAAGCCATATCAAGGGAAGAAAGTGTTGTGGAACTACCCAAGTCTGGTGAGATTGGAATTTAATGAGTGTGACAGATAACGAGAGAAAAAGACAAATTATTCTTATTCTAGCAATCAGGAGGTTCGCTATTTGTATGCACGTACGCACGTGCTGGGGTACCTGAGAAAAGTCAAAGGTTCGTAAAACTTAACACAAAACCAAAAAAAAAGGACAAGGGAAATAAATCAGGCATATCATGTTACTGTGATCTCTTAAAGAAGGCTTGCCTGCCAAGTTTTGCAAAGAAAAGATAACAGAATATTTTAATTTTAACGTATAAAGCTAAATAATCACTAGCTCCGGAATATATCTGTATAATAAACATGTTTTATAATCTTGATAAACATTAATAACTTGCGAGGTCATTTTCCTTTTCCAGGCCAATATCTTTGGGGCAAAATTAGCCAAGATACACGCAGGAAGACTAGCTTTAATAAGGAGTTTGTGGGATATGTATAAATACTTTGAAGTGCATACAGATTTATTTCTATTCAGTTTTCTATTCTTTTCTTTGGACTTAAATCATTATCATTTAGTATCTCCAATTAGCTTCTCCACCTCAATACCTAGACGCTCAAATAAAGTTCATCTTTATTTGTATGTCTCGTACATGACAGACAGAGGACGATTTGCCAGACGGACTAGTCTGGGGGTTATTGCATATAAATAAAGCCACTGTTTATACACTGAAAAACCCCTTTGCCGTTTTTAAACGGCACAAGTCCCCCTAAATGCCAATTGTTAAAGAACGAAAGACCTCAATAGAAAGGTGGTAGAACTTTTGTTCCAATCACTTCGCTCCACACTTGGGATCTAGTAATGAGGATACTGAGCATCCGTTGATGACTGAACAGGATATCATAGCGAGCCCTTTCCTCAGTTCAGATCTGCGGCTCAATCAAGCCATACCAACAGAAGAAAGTGTTGAAGAAATACCCATAAGATTGGAATTTAATGTGAATGACAGACTTAACGAAAGAACCACCACTTTTTTTCTGATAGTCTAGCGTAAATTCTTTAACAATAATTTTTTTAAACAAAACACACCGTTCAGATCGGAAATGTCGCTTTTGACCGAAGATGCCACTTGATTGGATCACTAAACACGAATATTAGGGTGGGAAAAGGCGAGAACTACACAGTGATATCTCAAGGGGTTTTAAGGCCTGGGTCAAAGATGTGTTCTGAGAATATAAATAAATGGTAATATCTTTCGCTAGGAAACCTAGAACAAAATGAACTTTTCCCCAAAAGTAAATCTTGAGGTTTTCTTGTGCCTTAACGTTTAGATTATGGTCACGTGACGGAAATTGGCGAATTGGTGGCGAATTTACTTTGTTTCGATAAACAAATTGGTATTTCTGAAAGATGACAAACATACCTAACTTTCTACGTTTAGAATGAATGTACGCGAAGTTTAAAATTAAAGTTTTAAATAATTCAAGATTAAATTTGGGTATTTAAAACGATGTTTTCCCTCATAATTTTTTATTGAAGTGCAATGGACGGTCATTCCAAACGTAAAGTGTTAGAAATACTTAATATGAATTACAAAGATGTTTTTTCCCGATTTCTTTTCTTAAACCGGCCACCAATTGGTCAATAATTTACGATTTTAGCAAAATGGTCACGTGACATATCACGTGCCTTATCAACACAATGTTTATACTTTAAAATGTTAAGGACGATGATTTCTTTATGTGCGCCAAATTTTGATTCAGCGCCATCAGATCTATGCCAAAGATATAGCAAATAATTCATTTTCCACAAGCAAACGCCTTAGTCCCAGGCCTTAATCTACTTGAGGTCTTTATTAATCACCTTCCTTGTCCCGATTTTAGAATCAACAATGCCTCCAAGTGATGAAAATGTATGTGGAACTTCTCCTGTTGGGCTGCTGAATTACGCAATATCAGTCGACAGTTTGGAAATTCTACACGATTCGAACTCTGTTTCTAACACCGCACACTCCGCCGGTAAGACGTAAATATCATTATAAGTTTAAAAGTTGTGTGTTTAGTCCGCTCTGAAAACGCTTATGTGACAGCGGTGTTTGCAAAGTTTGATAATTACTAATAATTTGTTTAACGGTCTAAATTAGCGTCTTGAAGTCTCACCTCACGATTCGAGCTCTGTTTCTAAAAACGAGAGGTCCAAAGACCAGTGCAAAGCGGATTCAGAACAACGTGCATTGTTTTTTCATAACAATATTTCGGCTGGTCATATCAGCCTTCTTCAGGTTTACAGATGTTACTGAACTTATGTAGGAGTCACAATGTTATATAGATGGAGAATGTCGCAATAAAAAGTCGGTTTAAAAGTGAGAGGCGGAAATGAAATGAAATGACGTACAACATAAAAACTGGAAAGGAAAAATACTAAGGATAGGGATTACAATAATTCGTCACGGCGCTTTAGGCCATGAGGTTCTAGAGTCATGTCCTTATCTATCAATTGCGACTCCCTAGCCTTACCAACTGAGTCACGTGAAGAATGAATTTTGTTTAGTGAGATTAACTGCATGTCAGTATGAAAATGGTTAGAGTGAGAGAGAAAGTGTTCAGAAACAGCAGTGGGTTTAGATCAAGAGCCATAATAGGACTATATGGCTCTTGGTTAAGATTTAATGTTAGTTAAACGTGAAAGTGCCTAATTTCCCGTTTTGTCGAGAACGGCCTGGAAGACACGACGGCAACCTTTTTTTTTCCTCTGAACTTTGATACTGTCCTTTAGAATTCCACGGGAAAAAAAATTTGTCAGCCTTTGACGAATTAAACGGGATGGAATAAGCGTGATAAAGTTCAATAAGGCAGCGCAAATTCAATTTTTAAGTGACGTTTTCGTAGCCCGTCGTCGTCCTTGTTGCTTCGGTGGCAAAAAAATGTTTTTCATAGTTTATTTCATATTATCAGATTGATAACTTGCAAAAATAATTTCAGTCCTTTCGTTTTCATTCACTTGTTTTAAAACCTCTTGGTAAACTTTACAACAATTTTCTTTTCAATCTGTTCCTTTGCTTGAGGCTTTTAAAGCCACCGCTTTCGTCACATGGTCTGTTGCTTAAAAAACGGTTGGATTTTTGACTGTAAAGTAATGGCTTTACTAACAACTTTTGTTTCTATTCTGAAGTAATTTTTCCTAGTGAGTTTTTTTTTAGGCTTGTAGATAAGTTCCTGGTTTCAGCTTAGTCCCCTTCCGAAACACCCCCACTTTCAACGTCCAAGCTTGCTCTGTGGTCCCTGATATTCCTTGCACTCATATTTCTGCACTCCTCCTCTTTATTAAGATTGTAGTAATTGTACTCTAGACAGATACAAATAAGCATTAATTAATTGTTGAGCGAATTTCTTTTTAGCATCACTACATTCTTTAAAAGACGAAAGGGCACAAAGTGAATCCCCTTTAGCCAGAACAGCATCGGCTGCCCCATTGCAGTCTTACGCTACTGTCTACGGTAGGCCTAATTCAAATCCAACTGCTGAGCCAGAGAAAACTACTAATATGGAAACTACAGGGAATGTGGACAAACACATTCCAACTGCAAATGTCTGCTATGGTGGGGACGTTGAATTAGGAGAAGCCGTTAACCTCAAGACAGGAAGGCAGCTCTTCCGTTGGAATCTGATCTTTAATCTCATCTTGTGGATCCTTGTTCCTCTTCCTATCTGGTTGCCTTTCGTCTCCCAAGAGATCTCGCTTTTTCTCCTTCCAAGCATCCAGGGGGCTTTTATCGTATTCTGGATTTGCGTCTGCTTGTTCGCCATAAGAACTACAGCTGTCATGTTTTGGAACAGAAAGACGGACTTCAAATCCAAGTGCGAAGAGTTGATGAAAAAATGTAACAAGGATCCTGAAGCACAAACAGCTGACAAGACACCCATCCAACACGTAGCAGTCTTGGCTTGTTATAAGGAGCCTGTGGATTTGATTGCTGCGTCAGTTCAAACTCTGGCCAATCAAACTATTGCTTCCAGAGTAACCATGGTGGTGTCATTCGAGGAAAAAACTCCGAACCTGTGCAACAAACAGCAGGATTTGGCAAAACTCTTCGAATCACAATTCCGTGAACTTATTTTTGTTACGCACCCCTTTGGCATGGAAGGAGAGATCCCCGGAAAGTGTTCCAACAGCAACTGTGGCATTAGGACAAGTATAGCACATATGAAGAGAAAGGCTGGCAGTAACTTTGATCCAGATAGGATTCTAATAACGACATGCGATGCGGACTCCAAATTTCATCCTCGATACATGGAGGCGCTGGAGTACAAATACGAGCGAGAATTTATGAGAACAAAAGACCACGATGATAGAAAGATGGTAAACTGCTTGTTCCAGTCACCACTACTCTATAACTGGAATTTAGATGCAGCATCTGTTGTTACCAGATTGACTGGCATGTTGCGTGCATTCCTCATGATGGGAGCCATGATTCCATTTAATGTCAACACTATGAGCATATACAGCTTCTCAGCCTCTCTGTGCATTGCTGGACAGTATATCCACCCAGGATACCAGATGGATGATATTATCGGTCTTATTAGGTAAGATGAAGTAATACTAAATAAAATAAGAATCGTACTTTCTACAAACTTTCCTGATGTCTTAAACCAAATACATCATTTTTCTCCTGAAACTTGTCCACAGTAGTTAAATACCTAATATGACTCGTTTCTTCAGCTCCATCCATTGGCGAAGCAAACATACAATCCCTAGAGTCGAAAAGGGCAATTTACCACCATTGCGGGAGAATCAACGGATTGTAGATAGCGTGGTTAAAATATCGTAAGGCAGACCTGTGTGATTAGTATGAACATGGCAAATATGAAAAGCAGGAAAAATTTAGTTGAAGGGAAAGGGTTTGTTGCTTCTGTGGAGATTAGAGAGTCGATCTCAAAGATAAGTTATATTGCACGTCTCAAAGTTAGATTTTTAGCAAGGAGGGGTCAATTTATGGTACTGATATTGATCTGTGTCTTTTTTCTTTTTGTCTGATGACGTCATAGGTGGATGGGAGTCTGCAAGAGACGTCTTCGCATTGTAATGGTTCCCGTACCCACTCTTTCTGGCCCAACATCTGGAAGGGTGATTGAGGAGGAGTTGGAGGAATGGGCACGACAGGCGCGAAGATGGACCATTTGAGCTGCTGAGGTGTTTCACTACTTCATGGTCAAATCAAACAATATTCCATTCTTTACTGCCTTGTCCTGGGGAATCACTTTCATCATCTATTATGGTAATTGTCTTTATTTGTTATCATCATCATCACTTTAACAAAATTCTCCAATTTGATTGGCTATCGGTAGCCCCGATTTCAGTAGCCTCCCCGCAGACGTCCTTTGGGGTTCGTTTGTCACGCATTCATTTCTCCCCGTGGGGGAGAAATGAATACGTGACAAACGATTTCAGCATTAATAGGACAATGTAATGGGACAACTCGTCACGTGACTCTCTTTGTCCCGTTCTCGATTCTAAGGAATAAGCCGCCATACAGGGTTTATTTTGAAAATATAACTGATATCACACATTTGGAGCGGTTCTAATAAATTTGCTTAATTCTGTCCATTCCCTTTACAGGTATTATCCTGTGTTGCTCGTCACTCTACAGCGTTACGTTGGCGATCTCCGTTAACTTTCTGTTTGTGGAGGTTCCAGTCATCCTTGAGTGGGGAATGTTAGCTTTCCTTGTCTTCAACTACGCTGTCTTCGCCTTGATCTTCTTCTTGGATCGAGTCACCGTCAGGCTGACGGAGCCGAGAGTAAAGGAGAGGATCTCTTTTATTAGAAATCTTTACCATTGGATGGTATCACCGTTTGTGCTGATGGCCTACTCCATAGTGGAACTGTACGCCCTACATGAGGTCATGGTACGCGGAAAGAAGGTATGCAAGCACGGGGCAAGCAAAAAGGATGCTCTTGGTTCTAAATAAACAACAATTTCCTATTTTAAAATTTCATGCTTCTCCTCCCGAATTTAAGTATTTTTTGACGCATATTTTCGCAGTACAAGTTTTTTCATGGTCAGTAAATAGGTTCATCAACAGGTATTTATCTACGCAATATTTATTATTAATTACAGCAGACAAACGCAAAATATCAACTTTGCAACCAATAACACGTTTCATAGCATTTTTAGCATCGAAGTAAATGTACCTATTTTATTCGTACTCATATAATTGGCTAAAAAAACAATCTTGCGCCATTTTGTCGGCAAATCAAAAGCAAGATCGTAGCACGAGTTATTGTTCGTGTCAATGGAATTTAGCGATAAGCAGGCTTGAATATTTCCTAGTTAATAAATTAATTTTATTTCAGACTTAACGGCATTTAGTGTATTTAGTTTCATATATTTTTTGGAAACGTAAATATACTTAGTATTAATTTATAAGCGGAATTGTAAGGTAAAAAAGTGTTGAGGAGGACAATAAAAGCGAGACCTGGCAAGTGCGTCATCTTTTTTAATAACCTGTTTTTAAACAAAGTTAATAGTGGTTAGTTCAGGTTCAGAAAGAGATTGCAAAGGCTTGACAACATATGTCACGTTAACACAAGATTGAAGATGGGATCCCCTGATTACATGAAGCGGTTTGTCTTTCCTTAACTTCTGTACAGCTTTCTTGAAATTTTCCAACGGATGAATAGTTTGAGTGGTGGCAGCCTAACTACTCTGGATACTGAGTCAAATCCAAGGTGAACACTCGGCTCACTGTGCAGTCTTTGTCAGGCTAGAAAACAAAAAGAAACGTCATTAATGAACGTCAGTAACTCAAGTGATGAAAACACGGGCAGAACTAGACTGTTCAAAATCCCCTACTTTTCCATAAGATCGTCGGGATCATACACACTTACGACCGAGTCAAGCCTGGAAATGAGTACCAAATCTACTTAGGGGACGGGGGACGGTAAACAGCGCCCAAATATTATCATCAGAGTAAATGCATACTAACTTCAGCAGTAATTCCAATAAGAGCTTCTGCCCTGGTATAAAACTCTTCTTTGAGGGAAATCACAATACACTGGAAACGTTTTTCAGTTTCGCTGATAATGTACCTGGCGACCTAAAAAGAAGCAGTATATTAAAATTGCAAAACGAATAAAATCTGCTCTTGATGATAAACAATAAACAGTTATTTCATAAGGAGGCATCTACTGACACGATTTACAAAAAGGCGTACTGCAAAACCCACGGTTAATTATACAAGTAGGGCACACCTTTAACGGCCGCCTACTTCCTTTCACATAGGATCTCTGACCTGACTCAACAGAAGTACTGGCGTATTACACAGTCAGTTACCACGTATGTTTTAAAAATAAGCTTCCTAGCTCTTGCATCTCAGTTAAGCTTCTCAGTAATGTACCTTATTGATGTTGGTGTTGTCAAGAGCGGCGTCTATTTCATCCAGGACAAAAAACGGTGCTGGTTGAAAGCTGCAATAACATAAAATCAGTAGTCAAAAAAGTAACAAGATCCATTGAAGATTCTCGTGCAGTCAAAGTATGATAGTAACACCCCAAGCTCGTTTCTAACGTGATGAATGGTATAAGTTACATGTGACAATCATAACGTTATTAGCTAGAACAAAACAGAGCTACTTATTTACCTGTGAATACTGAAGAGAAGAGCAAGTGCTGCTACAGTTTTTTCGCCACCAGATAAATTATCCATTGGTCGGAACCTGGGCATTTACACAGCACTAATTAGTAAAACCAAAGAGCTCTGCTTAATATTGTATAAGCCAAAACTTATAAAGTAGTACTAATATTCTGACCTTTTCCCGGGCGCTACACAGTTGTAATTTATTCCTCCAAGGTAGGGCTCCTAGAACGGCCAAAAAACAACATTAAGAACAAAATTAACACAATTTACCGCCCCCACCATTAAAGAACCACCGGAATCTTACGAACATGACCTCTCAGTGGTAAAAGGACGGTAGACACCGAACAGCGATATACTGTGTTTTATGCTTATTACTATCCTTGATCCGAACTTAAGGATCTGTGATTAGTAAATACTGGATACCTCGGCATCTTCAGGACCAAGGAATGCTTGTGCGCTGGGATTGTTGGCAATGTCCTGAAAGAAAATAAAGGTACAAGAGGAGTATAAATAAAATTATACTTGAACCGGCCTTAAATCATAATGACGTAATAATATTTGCTTTAAACTTACTATCATTGTACTTGTACTACAACCCCAACCCTGGTATGTGTTCTATATATTTCAAGAACATGGTATAATAATTTTTTGTGCGGTTTATATTGACCTGGTAATGAGAAATAATATGTTACGTTCAGTTTTTGGTGTCTTCTCTTAGTTTTATAGTGGAGCACCACGGGTAAGAAAATTAGGTAATCTATGCATCCTACAAATTTTGGTACCGGGTACCGGGTACGTCCACCCCTTCATGTAAGAAGAGATCAAATTTTGCATTTCAAGCACCCGCTCGTTTCGGCGGTAAATCGCATACCGTAAAATTCCGAAAATAAGCCCCGGGGCTTATATTTTTCAAAGGGCCTTTATAAGGGGCTTATTTTTGGCGGGGCTTATCTTCGGAGGGAAATTTGCGTTTCAAAATCGATTGGGCTGGCTTATAGATGGAAGTAAATTTACCGTTTTTGCTTTGTTTTACTTTGTATTCGAGGACAATTTTCCAAGTACAAGCCTTCGGGGAGCTTATATTTGGAGGGGCGATTTAACGGAGGGTTTTATGCGTTACCGGTTTGGGGGGCTTACATTTGGAGGGGCTTATACATGGATGGGCTTATTTTCGGAATTTTACGTTAGCTTCCCGGTGTTTTAGAGATAAAAACAACAACAACAAATGCCGACTCTTTCTTTCGACTTAATTTCAATGTCTACATTAACGTGGATAACAGAGAAAGAGCTAGAGCGAGAGTTAAAAACCAAAGGTCACCAATTTCGTTGGAAGAAAAACAAAAAAATTCATAGCGGCGGTGAGAAAAAGGGGAAATATTAGCCGCCAACAAGGTGAAAATGAGCGGCAGCGAAAAAAAAGTGAACAGGTAGAACACATACATTTCCTCCGTAAAACGTGTAACTGGGAAGTTTCTGGAAGTTTCACGTTTTATTCGTTCAAAACAACGGCAAAGAAATGTACAAAAAAGCGTGCAAAGTTGTTTTTTGCTAATTAGAAAAAAGTGTGCTGCAGGTGCAAAGTTTTTTTTTTGGCTGTTTTCGTTTATATTTTGTTTAGTAAATCATGGATTTAACGAGAGCTTCGCTTTTAGCCCTGGCTAAATCTATATATTATATGTATAAGTAAATACACGACAAACCTTGTAAATTTCATCTATTTTCGTTGAAACATGTTCAAACGCTGTCATGAAGAGTTCATATCTGGTGGTGAAAGAGACTGTCAGGGCTATGTAAAAGTATATTGCAGTTTAGTAAAATCCAACTAGTGGTCTATTATCAATGCTGTGTTCTGATTGGTTGAGCTACTACTAGACTATATGTTATAGCCCACTAGCAGCGAAAAGCGCCGGCTTTGAAAACCAAAACAATGGCGGCTGAATCACGTTTCGCTAGCTAAAGTTGTTTTGTCTCGATATTTTGACCAACTAGTTGGATGTTACTAAAACAATTATTCCTCTCTCCCTCATGACCTCTGAGTCAATAGCCCATTTGGCCTTCCGCCTCATAGGCTATTGACTCAGAGCCCATTCCGGCTCGAGGAATAATAATATTGTTAAATATTGATCTTTACGTTGAATACAAAAGATAACTACTACTGATACGTCCAATCTCTACTCAAAAAAGTAAAGTTATACCGTATTATATTATCATAGAGTTATAATTTCATGATTTAATAAAACTTTTTTGCCCCATTTAATAATTATGCAAAAAATAAATACTTGTGAGGCAATGTATCATAATAACAAGGCAAGACTAAAAACGAAAAATCTGTTTCTTCTGTGAAAACAAGTTTCATAAATTAAGTTAATACAAATAATAGACAGAAAAGGCAAGGATCGGCAAGTAAGATTTTGTTAAAATCAATTACACAGAAAAAATACCTTTCCTTCTTGACTGTTTCGAATTCAATCTTTGCCTTCCTTGCTTTGTTTCTTGCTTGCTCAAACTCTGCACTTGTTTCTTGGAAACGGCTACTCACACCATCAAGCCTGAATGACAAAATAAATAAAGATCAGAACTGAGAAGAAATTAAATATTCATCTAAAATATAATCATCAATGGATGGAAATCCTCTATTGTAGGTGTGCACAGGACATAAAGGGAAACAAGTAACGTTGAAAAATCGCAACATTCGATTGATAGTTATTCCCTGACTGTACAGCGAGTTCCTCTTGAAGGAGTAAAATTATTGTTACAATCATTGTAAATGCTTTCTTCTGACAACTTAGATCTTTTGGCTACAAAAATGTTTTTGGCAAACACTCTGAATAGGGCATTTGCACGATGACGTCATTCTACTACTACTACTACCAGAATCCTTCAGGGTTTTGCTTTCTTGTGCAAATTAGGGCTTTTGTTATTTCAACCTCAATGGGATTAACAAATTTAAATATGAAAGAAAACACGAAATGAATTCTGGTCTCAGTAGTAAAAAAGACGTCATCGTACAAATGACCTATTCCATGAAAGCTCTAAGCAATGCAAAGCAATTTTTGTCTCTGACGTTGTACTAAAAAGACGTGTTCTTACTTTTCAAGTGCCTTCATGTTGGGAGCTTGAATCCTTTGTAAAGTGGTCTGCAGTTTATTCACCTTGTTTGTAAGCTCATTCATCATGTTGCGAATTTCAGCAGGGTCTTCAAGCTGACAATAAAATAATAATAATGAAATATAACAATAATGATAATGATAACAATTATAATATAAACTTTCTTAAGCATCGAATTCTAAAATGAAACCTTTCCTGGATAGTTTAAAATGTGATAAAGGTTTATTGGTGAGTAATTTATAAAGCAAAGCAAATGCCATTTGGCTTCAACAAAATTCCAGATGCACTCATCAGAATCTAAATAACAGGCCATTTCCGAGTCCCAAAAATTCTCCCTTTCAAAACAAGACTAAGTGCAAAACATTTTTGAAATGAGTTTTATTTGCATGAGAATAAAACAATCATTTCATATCAATGGCTTTCCACTTAGCCACGGTTTGAAACAGAGGCTTAAGGCATCTTGGAAATAGACTATTATAATGGATTTTGAAGGTATGTTCTCACCTGCTTTAATCCTCTACTGAGTGATGAATAATCAATGACCAGGTTAGCCTCTCTCTCATATGTTATTTTTGCTCCCTGCAAATAGAATGTGCAGGGTCAAGAATATAATGTAGCAATAATAATGAAGTGAAAGATAAGGCAAAGGCCACTTGGATGGGGTGTTAGGCTACGAGCAACATGTTTTGTTTTTAGAAGAAACAGAAGTAGGGATCAGAGCTTGACTGCGGGTAACATCCTACGGTGTGATAATGTATCACAGATAAATCTTCTCCTGACTGTTTCTATAAGATATGTTTGGTGATGTAAAATGGAGAACTTGTGTTTTGATAATAGAGTTTACATGATATGCCCCTTTAAACATACATGTAACAGTGAACAAAACAAGCACAATTATCATAAAACATTAAAATCATGGCCGTGATTAATAAAGAACTTCTCCCCATTAGAACCTTAGAAATGTATGGATGACAGTTTGGAGAATCAGCTTATAGGTAGCCTGAGTATCACTAATCAGGTGTTCCTTAGTGGTTCGAGGGGGAAGGTGCAAAGAGAGAAAGGAAGAAGAGAGAGATAAAGAAGAGGTTCCTCTCCCTAAGCAGTCTCCCTTTTCGCTTCTCTCTTCCTCCTTTTCTCCAGAAACATCTGACAGTCAGGCTAGCTTATTGATATAAGAGTGTTTTATAGCTGGGTTACAAGTCTCTGTACCTGTGTGCTTGTGCTGTCAACATCCATTGAAGATGATTCAGTCTGGTCTTGGCTGGATGTTTCAGGTTGACTGGATGATGGTTCGCCAAGATCAATATCATTCATTCCACCCTTCTTAAATGGTAGGAAGATATCTTCCATCTGTATGATTATCAGCAAAGAAAGAAGAACAAAGTTAAAGCATTTTCCATGCCGTGTGGAAGCTGTTCAGCAACAAAACACAACACTAGATTACGCTCAAAGACCCTTTTGGGAAGAGCCTTGACTCACTAACTGTAACCTGAGGGCCATAAGTTTAAAAGACTACAAATTGCACTGTTTAAAGGTTGACTATACTTACCATCAGTCAAAAAAAACAGTAAACATCAGCTACCTGTTTAATTAATCATTGAAAGGTTTACCTTGCAAGACTTTAGTAGACTATGACGATCAGCTCTTTTTTGTTCAAGCTGGGTCTCCTGAAAAACATCCAATGAAATGAAGAAAATGAACAAAAATGGATAACTACATAAATGGAGACTGACTATTCAAATATTGACTTTTTAAACAACTTCTAGTAACATGATAACCAATCTCACAAACTAAAATATAAAATGATAGTTCAGTGGATTTTGACGGACTGTCAACTTATGTAGTACTTAAACCATCAGTTACAGATATGTATGCAGTTTATGTTGTTATATTGTATGTACCAAGAAATAAAAGGAAAAAATCTTCATGTACCATTGCAGTCATTTGTTTCTGATGAGCTGTTACATCCTTCACACATTGCATCACATCCTTCTTCACTTCTCGGATTTCTTGTTCCTGAGTGAAAAATAAGGCAAAGCATAAAGCTTCAATCTTGTGATTAAACAGGTCTGAAGATATAAATTACAGTAACAAAACATGTTGCAAATTACATTTACAATAATGACCAGAGCACAGATAGCTAAGTAATTAACTAGTAGGATATTTGTGTAGTGGACTGGCTATATGTTGTCAAACCTTCTCATCAATCTCTGACTTCTTGCTTGATTTCTCCAAGTGCAATTTTTGCAGTTCACTATCAACCTGTTCGATTATCTACAAGTTATACAGAATAATATCTGTCAGAACTTTTGTAAAATAAGTTCTTATGAGCAAAAAAAATGGAATTTAAGATATAAATAATGATATACACATGTTGGCATAATAATTATTAGTGATAAATGATGTAAAAAGAAATGATCTTAACGAATTAAGACCACTGTCTTGGTAACCTAAATAGTATTGTTTTAAAACATATGTGGTATGTTGAATTATATTTCAAAAATTCCTGTAAATGGAGTTTATTAGAGAGCATAGATGAATGATTACGCACCATCTTTGTCAACCAGCCAAGAAAACTGCAAAATTTGCTGTTTTCAAATCAAAAAGCTCCATTGATTTAGTAGATTTCAGTTTGATAGTTTAATTAGTAATGTCTTCAATGGTAATGGTAACAACTGTAACAACAATTATTATTCTTTACTAACCTAACTCCAGGAACGATATTTAAGTGTTAGACTGACATAATCTTCCTGTTTTGTTCGTTTAGTAACTACAATTTGAAGCTTGCCAGTATGTTAGACCTGCCTTAAGTTTTTCTTTCTCCTCTGCTTCAAGTTTTTCAAACTCTTCTTTATCTGCAGCCCGACTGTCTTTAAGTTTCTTCAGTTGACCTGAAAGCAACTGATCACTTAGCAAATCTTTACAAAGAATAGTTATTAGCATCTAGTTACTTTTTCTAGTAATATCCAGGGCCCAGTTGTTCGAAGGCTGATTAGTGCTTAACCCGGGATTAAATTTAACCCTGGCTTCTTTTTCTTGTGTTCAAAAGCATTTTCTCGGATAATTTTCTCTGTTATTTTTAGAGCTTCCAATCATCAACTTGTAGACAAAAAGAACTAAAACTGAAATGCTTTTTAACCTTTCAAATCTGAATTCAAATCTCGCACTAACCCTGGGTTATCTTAACCCGGCTTTGAACAACTCGGCCCAGGTGTTAAGAATTTAAGATAAAATTGTCAAAAGTGAATTTAGTCATTTATCTGGTCTATGTGCATGTTGGTGAGAGTGCCTTCCTTTTAATTTTTTTTTTTATTTCACCATCCAAGAATGAAAAAAAAAAATTCAATTATTAGGTACTGTATTGGCCAAAAGGTCACAAAAGTGGACAAACTATTTTAAGTTATGTTATGTGCAAAATAACAAAATAATCATGTAATCATGGCACTTACCTTTAGTATCTCTACCCCTTTCATAATCCAGCTATAAAAACAAGACAATAGATCCTTAAGATAATACCATAAATACTACCCTAAACTACCTTAAATACTTAAGTGTAAGCCGCACCTTTTTGCATAGATTTTAGGCCCAAAATCATTGGTGGCTTATCTACAAGAACATCTCTTCTGGTCAGTTTGGTGTCAGAAAAAGGACAAAAAACATAATAAAAAATATGAAAGAATGAACACTACTGACTTGAGCTTTCACATTCCAGAGAAGGAATAACTTGAGAGTTCACTGACGTATTTAATCAAGCAACAACAAATATGCAGCTAACACTGAATTTACCAAAAACTTGAATTACACTCATGAAGCTTAGCACTAAAATTAAAAACCTTCATTATTTTTACAGTGTTTTTTTTTTCAAAATCAGGATTGAAAGTTGGGGGTGTGACTTATCCAGCCATGCATACAGCTTATACATGAGTGTTAAATCAGTTAGGCAGATTGAACAAATGTGTAGAGTAACATTTCTTTCTAACCTGATTCATTAAGCGGGACTCCTGGTTAGAAAACTCCAGACGGCGTTGAGCTCTCTCTTGCTGGGACCTCAGTTGTCTTTCTTCATATTGCCTTGAAAAGATAAAAACACAATATCAGTGACAGGTTCTGTTCTATGTAGATGGTTCCAGGCAAGGAACAAGGGTGAGTCATTATTCTCTTTATTTTTAATAATGCTGCATCTACTGTTTGACTTCAATGGTCCTTGACTCTTTATGTAGCCATAGGAAGGGTTGAAAACCTCAATAACCATTATTCCCATTCTCCCTGGCTTGAAAATAAACCCTCACTTTCTTCTAGTGATCTCATTCCCCACAACATTATACAGCACTGGAATTACATTTCACAATTAAGACAGTGAAATCATTTCCAATAGGGAACACAACAAAGTCAGATTACTAACATTTTCTGTGTAGAAAGATGATCTAAATCTGTATGCATACCTTATGTTCTCTACACCAATTTGATCACAGAATTCCCTGAATACCTGTAAAAAAATACTTTGGTGAAAATGTTTCATAAAGTTAATCACGCTGTTTTCCTGTCACTGTTTGGCCATAAAGAACCAAACAACCATTTATACATTGAGCAGTATGGAAAGTTCAGACAAGCACAGAAAGAAAAATTTGTTTTTCACCCCCCCTGATTACCTGATCCTCTACTCTGTTCATTCTTTTCTCTGTGTTGGTGATTGCTGTACTTCTTTTTTCCATTGATTTTCGCAACTCATCCCTCTTTGGCTGAAATGTCCACAACATGCATCACTTAAAAAGTCCAATAGAAATGATGGCATACAGGAAATTGCATTTCCCAAGTGATAAACCTGAACAAGCTGTTTTACTATCAAAGTGATAAATAGTGAACTGCATAATGTTTTTTAACTGTACTAGTGCTTAGCTACACTGTAATAATATCAGGGTATTGTGTTAGGTGAACTTATGACTTGCAAAGACAAAAATTAATTTTAACATTTAAATGGTTTGGTTATTGACATAACTAATTTTGCCTACCTTAGATTAAGCAATATTAGAAATTTCTGAAAAAATGGCCTTAAAAAATTCCTAACTAAATACATTATTTTTGAAAAAAATGAAAAATACCTCCAAGCTTCTCAGTTCTTTTTCAATGAAGTCAAGGTCCTTAGAGATGGCAGTCAATGATTGCTTCTCCTAAGACAAACAAAAAGTAATGTATGCAATGCTGCTTAATTCACCAGATCCAATTGTAAATAGAACATACTTTCTTTACACGGTAACTACTAAAAAATGCTTCACTCTTTCACTCTGTCATTTTGTTATTATTTGTAAAAGGAAGTATGGAAGGTAGTTGAGGGTACAGGTGTAGTAACTGTATCCTCATACAAAAGTGTATGCTTGAAGAACAACTCATCTTTGTGTGGAAAAAACACTACAGTAGAAAAAGCAAACTCACTGTGGTTTCTTTGTCCTTGTGAGAGTACCTCAGTCGATTCCGAAGCCCATCAATTTGAGACTTCAAGTTTTGTAGTTGTGGTTCTTTTCTACGATGCTTTGATAGCTCTTTCAACTCAGCCAAGTAGCTGTCTCGTTTACGTTTCAGTGCATCAACTTGCTTTTCATCCCATCGCCTGGCCTTGGCCTTCAGATCACTGGTTGAAAATTATGAAAAAATTGTAAAACGTTGAAAACTTTATTGCCTGGTTTACAAGACACTCAAACACTTGGATCTAGTAAAAATAGGTTAAATGGTGTATAATAATAACAATATATGGAGGAAATCTCTGTGTACGTGAAAAAGTGTTCTGCAAAGTGAAATGAGTTTTTGGATCTTCTTATACAACATGATATAATTATATTATTTAACATAAATATCAGTTTAAGAACAGAATTTGATCATTGATTTACCTTACTCCGCCTTTAATGATCCCAGACTTTTGAAACAGCGTTCCATCTAAGGAAACTGTTTTCTTTCTTTCAGCTCCTGAAAATGCTAACTGTCTGGCATCCTCCATTCGGTCACAAACAAGAGCATTAGCACAAGCATACTGTAGGGCTTTCTGCCATAAGAGAATGATATATTCCTTCAGCAATACACCATGGGTATATTGTTTCATATTAGGGCGGAAAAAAGACAGTGAAAGACGGTTATTTTGTAAAAAATTCTTCAAAATAAGAAGTTATTGTGCTGTTACAAGTAACACCACAGGACAACGCCAATGTAAAGCATAAGTTGTATAACAGTGTAAGTAAACTTTATAGAACTAGCTGTTATACCTTGATAACTGCTGGTTCAAATTTGATCACATCAATGACTAACTTAGCCGAACCAGCGCTCTGCCGGTACTTCTCTTGAACAGGTTTGACCTGAAGGGAATCCAGTGGCAGGAATGTCTCAGGATCAGCCCGCTGTAATAAAATGAACAAGATAAAAAATAATTATATTTTCAATATTTTTGACAATTAATTTTGAGCCCCCCCCCCCCCCCCCACCCTACCCCCACACACACACACACAAACACCTAATTTTTATTTTCTGTTACCTTTGGATCTCATGCAGACACACACAATCAAAAAATTGAGCTCTTGCTATTGTATCAAGAAAATGATCATAAATATGTTGGATCTACATGTAGCAAATCAAACCTGTTCTTTAAGGTACTGAATGCAATCTCTTCCAGTTTTCTCTGTATCCACAACAATGGCATCCATGTTTCTCCCAAGAACCCTGGTTATGGCCAGGGTATACCTGACAAAAAAATGACATAATTATAAATTAAAAATTTGTCAATTAATAAACAACTCTTAATTATGATGACAATTTTATTGACTGTTTTACAATAATTATTGAAAAAGAATCAAATGGTAATATTCTTGTTTGTCACACTTTTGTGGTTTCCTCAGCTCCCAACCAAATGCCAGCTCAAAACATAGCTAAGTGACAAATATACATTACAGTAGAACCTCAGTAACTCGAACTCGGATAACTCAAACTCCTAGCTAACTCCCTTGGATTTCACACCACATTTTTACTAAGATAACTTGAATTCCCTCCTCCTAACTCAAATTAAACTTCCTTTCACTTGATCAAAATTTCACTGAAATTTCCACTGATAACTCAAATTCTGGCTCTTGTTATTCCATTCGGATTCAATTCCATCAGTTCTTCTTGTTGTAGGTAAAAACAAGAGCCCCTATTATGACTCTTGGTAAAACGCTAAAACTAAAACTACTAGAATTTGATTGTAGTTGATGCAACAAACAGATTGCATTTTATCATAAAAATGTATGATCATTTCACCATTTTTGATGAAATAAGTAAATATGCACTAGCTATACACAATGAATTGTTGAAAAATCAGTAACTATTAATCATTAAAGTGGTGAATCAGATCCTGATAACCTGAACTCCCGCTAACTTGAACTGTTTTTCTTTTCCCTTCAGAGTTTGAGTTACAAGGGTTCCACTGTATTATTGTAGCAAAAGTCAAGTTCTGTTAACATTTTGTATAAATTAACTTAATGACTTTGAGAATGGATGGATATTATTTTTATTGACTTAAATTGCTGGTTGATGACTCACTTTTTGTGCACTGGTTCACATAGCTCTATGAGCCGTCCATAAACTCCTGGAAAGAGTCTCTTCATACTCTCCAGCACTTCCTGTTTTTTCTGATGTCGTGCATTCTCATGTTTATCTACCTTAGCTTCACTCAGTTCAACCTGCACCTCCTCCAACAGCTTGCAAAGTTCAGAGTGACGAGAGTTGGCATCACTAATAGAGACATGTTAAGAAGCAAAGACAACAAAATCAATGAAAGTAAATATATACAGTAAACTATATGCCTAGGAATAAATTTTGTTGTTTGTTTCAACACATACTTGATTTCTGTGTCTAGTGCATCATGTTCTTGCTGCAATTTCTCCACTTGCTCATGATTTGATCTGAAAAATAGAAAAATATGCTCACTAGGACCTTACTAAAACTAAGCATTATAATATTATTAACAACATCAACAACACTATGATTATAATATATCAAAAAAAGAGAGAATTAAACATACTGCATTGTAAACAAACACTTACTTTTTGCAGTAATTTAATATTTACTACACTGGTATATTGCCCATACTAAAAGAGTCATAATGAACACAACAAACTCTACCTCTAATCTTACAGTGAAACATTGTATATACAGATATACCTCTTGTTACCTCTGATTAATTATTATTTGCCTGTACCATTAAAATACACTGCACTTGAGCAATATAATATTCCGTAGAGAAATGTGCCAGTTACGTCCAGGCTTTTGCCATGACTTAAAGAAGGAAGCTATTTTGCTTGAGTAGACAGTAATCAAACAAAATAGGAAAAGTACAAAGTATACAGCTGTACCTGATATAATCATCAAGTTTCTCCATTCTCTCCTCTAACTGTTTCCTAGTACATAAAAAATATAATACTTGCTCTTTATTTTGAATTACGCCAACAATGACTTTAATAATTATTAAAACAAAAGAATGTCACTAGTGCGAAGGTTTGGATATCACTTACATGTTGATACATTGCATGTTGTATTGTATTTTATTTTACAGCAATGGACTTTCAACAATATTTTCAAAAGATTAAAAGTTATGCACAAACCTTTGATCTATCTTGTGTTTCTGCTGAGACAATAAACTTATTTCTCTCTGTTTCAGTTGATCAAGAGTTTTCTGCTCAGCATTCTGCTCTCGGACGATCTATAAGAGACGAACAAGCCAATAATAAAATTTATTACTGATTCTCTATTTTTATGTCGTTTATTTAAATGTTAACCTTCAGTTGTCTACTAACACCATTTTTTTTAAGGTTATGCCTGATAATTTTAAATATTTGAGTACACATACATACCTTGTCAAGCTCTAACTTAACTGCAGCAGTTTCCCTTCCAGCCTCCTCCTTCAAGGCATTATACTGTTCAAGCTATTCAAAGAAATACAAACATTAAATCATGGCTAATTCATCACTGACTGTTACAGCACTTGATCAAGGTAATTGCAGGTTAAGTTGGCCATGATCAAACATCCAAAACAATTTTCTACAGTAGCATTTCTTAACAGCCATGCCTAAACTGTAAAAAAAAAGAAATAAAAAAATTTCAACTGCTCTAGGTCATAACTATGACAAGGTGACTTAACTGCAAAGAACATTCAAAATACCGCTAGTTTATTTTCTATAATATTCTTTTTGATACAGGGGTATGGTATCTGTCAACAAACTGGCCAGTTATCAATTACATGTACTTGTCTTGGTTCAACATCTCACTTCAAAGAAGAACCAATGTAAACTATGGGAATGGAAACTTATGGATATGTTGTAGGTCAAAATGGTTTCAGCCTAAGTCGACTGTCAAGTTTTCTTGTTTCCTTTCACTAACTATTCACAATCATAAATAGTTCTCATTCAGCCTGACTGATGCATTGGCATATATAAGTGCCTGCAAATACTTGTTAATACCCTTAGGTACCCACAAGCACTTAAAAAGGAATCTCTATGCTGATCTCACCTGTGCTTCCATTAGTTCAACATTTTCATCTTGACTGTCTCCCGACACATCATTTTCATATTGTTCAGCAGCCCTGCGAACTTCTTCAAGTTCTTTCTCAAGCTCTTCAATCTACACAATTTGAAAGATATGACATTACTGTACATCTTGGATAAACTCTCCTACACATTACGGTGAAAGATGTGCTGAATGAAAGCAGTATATATGCTGAGATTTCATTTCATCCTTGCATGGCTGGTTCATTTAACACAAATTAGAGAATACCCGTAGGTGAACAGGTCGTAAGTAGGTAAAAAGGTACCTCAGCCTCATGTTTCTTATGCGCTTCCTTCGCTTTGGCCACAGCCTTCCTATAGAAAACAAAAGTTCAAAAACTGTCAATCTCCAACAATCTAATACTTAATGTATAAAAATCATTCATTAAAAAGTGATTGTACAGTTGAACTTCCACCATGAGGTAATAAAGATGTATTCAAGCTATACCTGGAGTTTAATAATTGCTTCCAAGATTTTGAAAACTCAACCTTCTGCTGGGGAAGCTACAGCATATTCAAGATTTTGAAAACTACAGGCATTTTAGATCTTGCTGCCAATAGGGTGAAAACTCAATATCATGCCACCAAGTCAAAATGTTAAAAAGTCAAGAATTTGCTGCCATTTTATGCATTAACAAACCAAAAGGAACATACACTTACTTGGAGTTTTCTATTCTTTTTGAGAGATGAGAAGTTTTCTCCTTGGCTTTGATGTACAGAGGTTTATTCTTGTTCTGTTCAGCTTCCTTAAAGGGAAATTTACTTGGTTTCAAAGTTATACAAAACTGAACTATTGAAAGAATATACAATGTACATGTAGGCCTGGCCCAAATAAATTGAAACAAAAGAGTATGGGTTGAAACACGACAAAAATTCTGGAAACAGAAATGCCTTGCTATAATAATTATTAATATCAAGCTACACATCTGGGTATATATTTGTGAAGCAAAGTACGGTTGCTACAACACCTTGGATATTTTTTAAGCACCTCCCTTCCCCCCCACCCCTCCCCAACAACAGAGTAATCAATGGCTAAAACTTACATCTAATCTTAATGGGTTTACCCTTTCACTGTAAGTTATTTAAACGTATACTGTAATAGGGTATAGAGCGGTTTTCACTTGACTGTCGAAAGGGATTGGTTTTGGTTTTGGTTTTACTACGCCCTTTGGTTGGCTAGTGTATTTACTTTGGTTTTGGTTTTACGACAGTCAAGTGAAAACCGCTCTAGCAATTATAGGGTATTGTACCTTGCTTGCTATTTTCTTTTCCACACTTGCCATCTCCCGTGATAACTTTGCATTCTCTTGCTTCTTGCTCTTCAGTTTTTGTTCAATTTCATTCTTCTCTTTTTCAAGTTTGTCCAGATCACGAGATTTGGTTTTCAGTTCATTAGTGAGGTGGTTGATGCCTTGTTCATTGTGATACAACTTAAATAACTGCAACTCCAGCTGGCAATTGTCCTACAGAAGCCCAAATAAACAGACTTGAGTCTACTAACTATGCACTGCATAATAGATGATTGCTAATCACAGGTATGTAACATAAGTTCTACATGTCAGTTAGTTTAAGCACCCACCAGTTCTTGATTCAACTTGTGATACTTATCAGCTTCTTCCTTTTCTGCTTTAGCTTCCTTTTTCTCGGCTGCAATTCCCTAAAAGTGTGATCGCAGAAATATTTTAAGAACTCCTTTGTCAAATCAATTACCACTTACAGCTTCAAATGAAAACATGGAATAAGGAACATGACAAATTTCATGGTGTTGCATTATCAGGACGTTCTAACAAACCTAGGAGGAGTGATTTATTTCAAGAGCTATTCTAACAGAACTTCCAGTGATGTTTTAGCAATATTATATGCAAGTACCATCTTGGAAACAAAAACACTAGCCATCTTGCTTACTATAATGAAATACCTTCTTTTTGTGATAGTTAAAACTTGTTTCCTCTTCAGCTTTTTGCATTTCTTGCTTCTTTTTTTCATAATCATCTGAAAGCTCTCCAGACCTGGCAAATTTCATAACACGTCATCATTTCTATATCTTTGCAGATGTATTAATACAAGTTACTGCACATATTTCCTTCATATCTTGCTACAGATGCCTATCTTTTAGCAGCTGTGAGAAAGCAGGGCATGTCTCCTCTTGTGTTAATTTGCATGACAATTATGGTAATAATATTACAACGGATAATACTGTTGGTAAAACAAAGGAAGGTGAAAGATAAATGATGTATAAAGGTATATTACTATTATTATTACAAACACTGCAGAAATCTCAAAGGTGTGGGGCTTGATTTAAAAGAGGTAAATTTTGTTATACAGACAACTTCTCAAACCTGCTTATTTTTTCAAACATCTGGGTTCGTTCCTTGGGAGTTTTCATTGCTATTGATTCAACAGTACCCTAAAGATGAAATAGTTCAAACATAAACACCACCAAAATGTGTTGACACAATCAGCTTTGGGTATTTCTTTAAACCTTCAATAATAAGGGCATAACCTTGTAAAAGTTCAAGCTTAAATCTAGAATTCATAGTAAGGAAAGATTGCATTTAGACACCCTGGAAGTCGCGGGTTCAAACCATCAGGGATTGACAAAGACTGGGACCAATGAAAGTTAAGGAAATAACATTAAACACTTTGAATCTTTTGATATCATGTTTTTTATTCATTTGACCAAGCAAAATACTGGGTTGTTAGGTTGACCATTAAAATTACTTAACTGTAGAATTTCTAAACTCTGTTTGACTTGTAGCATGCCCCTGCGCATCTTCTACGCTTTTTATGTGCCATCTCAGATTTTCTTGTGGGAATCCCATAACGCCGCGGCCTGGTGAGAACACTGCACCGAGGACATCAAGGAACCAAATTTGGAGCGCATTAAATGTCACTGTTCAGTTTATTTGATGTGATTACTTTTGATTTAATGGAAAAATAGAACAAAATATTTAGGACACGACTTCCAGTGAGTAACATTTGAAATAATTTCCTCCCTTGAATAATCACCCCCTTTTGGTGCGAAGAAAGAAATAATTGCCCCCAGCTATTATTTGAGGAAATACGGTATACTGTTCTTCCACCGTTCAGTGGGTACAAGGCCAAGTAAAAAAAGTATATAGTTTTATTACAAATGAAATACTTTACCTGAAACACAAGAAAGTTTTTAGCTTTCACCAAAATGCCTAATTCCTCCAGTTTTTTGGTGTACTGTTGTGGTGACACAACTTTGTTATCAATTCTGTATTCAGTACCACTACCAACAATCCTACAACAGACAAAACAAGCAAAAGTTAAGATCTATTATTAAAAGTTGAGTTGCCAGTTTAAGGTCACAGCTCACCTAAGGGATGGGGGGGAGGTTGAAAAGTGCTCCCTTAAGACATTTGGAAATATTGTTCTTACAGATGTATTTTCCTAAATTTGGAAGTACCAAATGGTAAATGTTGCCGAAAACAGGAATATTTTGCACACCAGAAGTACTAACTAAAAGAAAGAGTCCCAATGCCTGCTTGAGTTTGGTTTGAGAAAATGACAAAATACTTCTTATTGCATCAGGAACTATACAAATAAGTAACGAAAAGACAAATTCCTCAATACTCAAATAAACACTACTCTAAAACATAGTTAGACCTGAGTATGATCGTACTTTCGAGTGAAGTTGATTTCAGTTCCATCCTGCTCTGCATATACAGCAGAGACCATTGCTGTATTAGCTACAGGTTTGCCTATAGGAGCTCCATGGATAAGATCCTTTGAGGAAGAAAAGATATCCAGTGTTTAAATGTTTAATGTGGAAAGAATGAGTACTTTAGTAAAGGCAAATAAAAACTGCTCAAGTGTACCCCCAACACATAAAATGGTGCATTTCACCCTCCTTGTCCTTTCAGCTTGTTTGTACAGCCACTACTGATAACCCTTATCTGATAGATGACATGTCCAGGTTGGAATGTGGATCTTGTTTAACAAGTGTGTTGTATTTGAAAGGGTTGATTTCCAGTTTTATATTACTTCAAGACTGACAATTATAGTATTACCAAATTTTTTGGTAAATTCCTATTTATGAGAGCACTTTGTGACAGCTGTCGCAAAGATGGTATGTGGATCTGTCTGCATCTTTTGGGAATGAAAGCAGAAATGATTTATTAAAGGGTGAAAAGACTTCAGATCCACTTCCGCGATAATTAACACTCACCTTAACTGTGCGAACTCGAAGACTCTGTGTTCTTTCACCAAACACAAAACTAATGGCATCCATCAAATTAGATTTTCCTAGTTATAAAAAATATAGTATAAAACAACAACAGTGGAAATCTGGTGGGGGGGGGGGGGGGTTCTCTCTTACATAATCCATACAGGTACGTGCTGTCCCAAAGGGTATGGTTCTTGGGCCTTTTTGGTCTGAACATGGGTATACACTTTGCCCATTTCTGTCTGAAATTGGGTGTGGTTTTTGAGGGAACTAAGGGAGTGTATAAACATGGTATCATTTCAATTCTAAATGAATAAGAATGATATAGAAATATGTGAATTCGAAATGCATTTGTTGGTACTCTTATCTAAGTTATGATGACATAATTTCTGCCTAAAGGCCAGGTCTGAAAATGGGTATGGATTTTAGAGGTCTGGTCTGAAAATAGGTATGGAAAAATATGACATTTTTAGGTCTGAAATAGGGTCAGGATTTGTAGAAGCGGGCAGCACACCCCAACCAAGAATTCCCATGAGTACCCCCCTACCCCCCGGGGGAAAATAGGCATTTATTGGTACTAGTATATAGAAAAGCTTCACAAAACGACTGTCATGTGATTTGATCCACTTAAGCTGATACAGAAGGCCATGCAACTACAAGGGTTATAAGCTTTAAAACTCTGAAAAAGCACAAATAAGCCTTGAAATGAGGCTTTTATAGTTCCCCATCAAATATCCACTCACCACATCCATTTGGCCCTATAATGGCTGTGAATCGTTTGAATGGTCCAATAGTATGCTTTCCCTTGTAGGACTTGAAATTCTCTAACTCCAGCCGTTGAAGATAACCCATTTCCACGGAACTTTGAAGGGACAGCAAGCGTCAAAACCTGCAAATCATAATCATGAAGTACACCGCATATAACCACAAATGATTCGTAGTATGTAAAAGAAATTTGCGTATAAATATGCTAACGACAATAAAAAGAAGAAGTACAATAAATAGTTACCCAAGCTCTGTTTCGAAAGGCGTTTTGAACGAGTAAATCGTTATTAAAAAACGAGCAAAAACAGGTAAACAACACTTCCACTTGTTCGTAAATTTGGCGGGAATGAAACTACAGCGAAGTACGAAAACAATGCGCATGGTCAGCTGTTGAGCATCGCTGGACAAGTTAAACCACATTGCGGGAGTACCCACAGTATCCCCTCCCTTATTTTTAAATTGTATAAAACTCAAACTTATTATTGACGATTTTGTGCCCTCATTATCTTTTGAAAAGTTATAGTCTTTTTGAGATTATAAGTCTACGTCATTTATTCTATAATAAATTGTTTTTCTCTCATTTACTTGGTCAAAAGTTTGTTTATAGTGTGGATTTAGTGACGGGGTAGGGTGGGGAAAGTGGCCGTATGTAAGGTATGCATGGTGATGGCTTAGAGTTAAGGTTATCAGGTCTTGTACTTTTATGGAGAGGTTTATAGCTGATGATCTAGCCGCTCGAAATGTAAGTTTGAACACTATTTATTTCTTGGACATTTTTGGATCATTTTCTACCTTTTTGTGGAAGTTTTTTAGTAGAACAACAACATGTGTATGCAGTATTATATGGTTGTAGATTTGTAAGCCAGCCTCATGTTTCACCCACAATAATTTTAAAATATATTCGATAACCAATAAGTGTGCTTCATAAATAATTGACCGTGTACTTATGGCATGTCATGATGCTGGTTTAGTATTCTAAGTGATTTAAGACTTTTTACATTTTTTGGCATAATTTTTTTTACTCTTTCAGTACAAAGAGTTTTTGCAGCTATACAACAAGCTCACTCAGGACTGTTTCCTTGCCTGTGTAACTAATTTAAATTATCGCAAGGTCACTGCTGAGGAGGTACGAAGCACGGTATTATTGTAGCTGCTATCTGGTGCTCACCCATTCAGCATTAGCCCTGCAGCCCTATAGGGGGCTACTCTGGATTTCAAAGGTCTTGCATGATCAAATGGGGACAAACATCACTGAACCCTCAAACATCCCCGGCCCAGAGGCTTCCTACAAAACCTAAACTAATCCCTGGACCAAAAATTAACCCCTAAAAAGTCCCATGCCAAATTTTTGTGCCTTAGATGGAATGTAACGCAGTAAATATTAAAATATTATTATTATTATTTGCAAAACGTCGCAGCTTGAATACTCTGGCACTACCCAGAATCTTCACTGATTGTTTTGAATACCCAATACCCTACGTAACTCAATCCACCCAAGAAGTACTTGTCAAATTTTCCTGTCCAAAAAAATCCCAGAAACAAAAATTTCAAACCCAAAAGATTCATTCGATCTCCCCCATCACTTGAATTCCAGAGTACCCTTCCCTCCACCTACTGCTCAGGTACTCTATACACTGAACCCTCATCAGAGGCAGATCTAGCGGAGGGCCCCCCTTATATTTAGACCAAACTGAGGCCCGAAGGGCCGGAAAAAGGTTTTTTTGAGATCGTCCCCCCTTTATCTTAGGGTCTGGATTAGGGTCTTGGTGACCCCTTCCCCTCCCCCCCCTTCTCTAAAGATATGGATCCACCACTTCTCATGATCACTTCTTGTGGAGGGAGTACTTGACCCAAGTTTGGTCATTAGATGATGTCACTACTTGAACGAAGCCATACAGGATTGGTTGGAAAAACAAACAAAAGCAAAAAATAATGGTACATGGCCCAGAAAGAGCTGTGAAGTGCTGGGTCCAAGGAAATATGTTTTAGAGGGCTGCCACACAGCTGTTGGGCAAGGTACAATGCCACTGAGAGTTTGAAATCTCATCTGTTCACAGACGTTCCTTTTTCTCTTCTGAGGTTTATAAGCATACAAACAAACAAAACTGTGCCGGGGAACTTGTTGACCATTTGAATCCCCCTAACCCTGTACAGTGGAACCTCGATCTAATGAGGTGCCAAGGAAATGGGGAAATTTGTTCGTTAAATCAAGGGTCGTTATATCTAACACCTCCATTTAACGAATTTTGGGGAAAACTACCAAAATGTTCATTATATCAAGGTATAGTTAATAATTAATTTACAGAACCCAGCCTTCCCGAATCTGAGAAATTACTGTAATAACATTTCAGTACCAAGCTATACATGGCTACTGCACTAGAAACTCAAGAAGAGGCCAAAAAACTGCTTAAAAGTACTGTACACATAAATTTTATCCTTGTTGGTCTGTTTGGCATTCATCTTTTATCGCATGCTGACATTTATTCATTATATTGAGGTAAATTTTACGTTTTCGCTTGTGGATTGTGTTCGTTATAACAAGGATTTTGTTAAATCGAGGTTCTGATCCATACATTTTACCGTAATTTTGGCCAGGTTGAAGAAAATTGTTCGTTGAAACAAAGAATTCATAATATAGGGTGCGTTAAATCGAGGTTCCACTGTAATTGTTTAGGATAGTGGGCAAAATACCAGTGCTGTTTCTTTTCTGTTCAGGATGAATTGCATGAAATTGCATACCCTTATTCAGGACTAAGTGGCCACAAAGAAATAAAAGCGGTCCAGTGGCTTATTCATTGGCACATACCAAAGTGACCCTGTACTTAACACTAGGCCTGATGACTTTCACCTCTTAGACTGCGGTACAGGTTACATTATCAATCTTATTTTAAAAAGCACACAAATTTCTAATCAATTCTTATTTTTATCTTAAATAGCAGTCATGTATTGACACTTGCAGTACAAAGTGGATGAATCTC
This sequence comes from Porites cylindrica, assembly GCA_964035525.1. Classification (NCBI taxonomy): domain Eukaryota; kingdom Metazoa; phylum Cnidaria; class Anthozoa; order Scleractinia; family Poritidae; genus Porites; species Porites cylindrica. The sequence continues at coordinate 382,295 of OZ037784.1, forward strand.
AATCAACGACAGATGGCTGTGTTCATGGAGGTGGGACCCTTAGCTGATAAAGCAAGAATGGGCCAAGGAATGTGACTCTTCAACACCTGTGATATTTTGTTTCCAATTTTAGAAAATGTTGTGATAAACACCCTGCACTCTTCCTCATCTCAGGTCAAGTTTTCTTTAAGTACTGGACAAGCAGAGGTTATTTTCCTGTGATATGCACTGATAAACTAACAGTTTTAAGTTTCTTAATTTCAGACACTAAAATCAGAAAAACAATAAATAATTTGTTTTTCTTTGTCATCATATAATCTTGACATTTTCTTTGGTTCAAAACCTTGGAGTTTTGAGGTGTTAAATTTAGTTAATCAGTAGACGTTTTGCATCTAAAATGAATGCCTAACCATGTAAGGCTCTCCCAGCAGATTCGAATATTACAGAAGGAGTAAAATGTTTACATTTATCGATGTGTGTAGACTGTTTTGTAGTGGCCATGTAAAATTTTAAAATGCATGCAGTCAGCTGTTGCAAGGTCTAGAACTAACAAATTTTCAAAACTGCCCTAACAAAATGTCACCATATTGTTCTTGGCATTTTCCAGTGGGCAGTAAAATAATTTGCAGTTCCAGACCTCACATCAGCTAACTGCGTAGTTAAAATTCACAACGGCTGACACAAAACTGACCACAAACATAAATTAAAGTCCACATTAAGTGTTCCTCTTGCAAGTCTAATCAGATGTAAGCCCCCCAACCCCCCACTGTGATCAAACTCAAGCACATCAGAGGATTATGGAACAAAATGTATAACAATATGGAAGATCCTCTTTTTATAAAGTACAAACTTTTATTTTCACTCCATACTAAAATATTTACAGATAATAAAGGTGTCTACACTAATGCCTTTTCTCCATTCCACCATATAAAACCAATAAAATGTACAAATGTACAGTCATATTAACACAACGAGATACCACAAGTAACACAAACCCGGCAAACCAGTAAACCAATAAAATGGTTTTTGGTCATTTTTAACAATAAAATTCATAAAAAAGGAACTGTACAAAACAGTTGACATAATGAGAATCTCTAAGTATGATGTTGAGCTACTTGTTTGCTTTGGGTGGTTCTCAAATTTATACATAATTTTGATTTAAATATACATATGTACTGTTCATTACAATTCACACATCTCTAGTCTAGTCTTGACGTGTGATAGTTAAGTAAAGTGTTCCTTTGTTGCTTTACATACTAAACTACACTGTAGTTAATCACGTAACAAGGAAACCATCTTAGCAAGCAGTGAGGACCTACAAGGAAATAAAAGCTGCTATTAGTTTTGTTTGGAAACCATCAGGCATGAACCCAACTCCAACTCTACGCAGGATAGCATCTGTTTTAGAGAACCAACATTCAACCTGAAATGACACTCTGCTTTATAAAGATCAAAACAGTGTTCTGACTGAATGCATATATCACTGTCTGTTGCATACATTACATGTACAACAGAATGATTTATGTCACAGATTGATTTCTCTTATAGGCAACTGTAGGAAAGTTAATTCACTGGGCAAATAATTTAGGATCATTACAAACCATTTACTTGTTTGATGCTTTTGATTGGTTTAAAGGTTATCAGGATGAATGCAGAGGTTAGCACATTGAAGGTCTCTAATTTAGGTTGTGACAGAAAGTTTGACAGTGTATATATACTGTTGAAAAATAATAAGCAAGACGAACCTGTACAAATTCATTTTCAATTTTCTATCACTGGAAACCCTTCATCTTCATTCTCAGTCACTGGTAATGTCTTGAAACTGGGTAAGTGTTTTTGTATAACAGAGTTCAGATGTTCATTAACTAGTTTTGAACACGCCCAAAGTTCGGCATCTGAAACCTACAAAAAAGAAGGAGGTGTTAAAATCTACACAAAGAATTGTTTCAATATCTTGGGTATAAAGATGAGGGGTGCTCTGGATGTCTTAGTTTAGCCCTTCGTGGCATTCTTATTTCTATTCCTAATGCTATAAGTTATATCAGCTCCTGAAGTTCCATGATGTACAGAAAGCAAAATTTTGAGATTTAGAGTAAAAAAGTGACAAAAAAGTCTTAACAGTTTTGCCTCTTGCTTTCTCTCACCACCCCCCCCCCCCCCTCCCCTTTATGTTTTTTTTTTTTACATTGAGCTCAAGCCTGTTGGACTGGATTAAAACTGATGGTGACTCGAGTGGTCAGAGCGTTGTGGATCTTCTGCACATGATTAGTTAAGGGGTGAAGAGGTTACAACCTGACAAATCCTACCTTTCCTTCATGTTGCAAGTAGTGTGTTGCCATAAACCAGTTGTTACTGACATACACCAACTCATGACTCAGCAAAGCAAGGGCAAGGGTTGATGGCTGAAAGAAAACAAATCCATACAAGATCAATATGATGAACCTCAGAAACGATTGTGCAGCACTGTACTCCATGTACAAGTGCAAGCCTGTTGTAAGCAGAAGTAGTTGGGCCAAAGAATGCTCTCCTAGGAAATGGCTAATGAGCACCCAGTGGGCTCAAGATATTTCCTTACTGTTGTTTCACTTGCAGTGGTAATTCTCAGAAATAAAAGCCTGATTTATTCCTAGCAACATTTTGTTTGCACCATTTAATGCACAAACATATATGTTACATAGTTAATTTTTTACCTCAGGTAATTTTTTATTTTTCTTTTGTTTCAACTTCATTTGCATATTACCATACCCCAAAACAAAAGAAAAAGAAAAATTACCTGAGATAAAAAAAAAAGTAACTACAACATATATATTGTGTTTGACTCACAATACTTAAATTAAAGGAGAATTTACCTTAAAGAACATAAACTTGTGGTGGCAGAGGAGGCCCTCCATAAGACAAGTGATGTGTTGTAAATGTTGGTTCACTGGGCAATGATCAAGAAAGCCTTTTGCAACGCCAAGAGCATGGAACTGCAGAAAATTAAAAATACATACTTATTACAAGGTCTTGCATTAAAATAATAAAAGCAAATAAAAAATCATGTGGAAAGGGGTTAAGAAAAAGAGAAAGGAGGGATAGAAATGAAGCAAGAAAGAAAGAAGGATGGAAGGTTTCATGTACGATACTCGTTGCATATACTTACTACTTGCAAAAAATATAAAGGAGTAGTAGCATTTAAATTCCAGTTGAGTTTATCAAGGATGATGCGCTCCATACGAAGCAGATCAGAAGAAGAGAAGCGAAGACCACTAACTTTGACAAAATCAGCTGCTGTTGGGACATCCTGAGACAAAAATGAATAAAAACACATACTAGGTCAATATATGAGAGAACCAAGTATCACGACTTTATTTACTGAAGAAACTGCTGACATCAGATTTGAAGATTTACCCTCATCATTCACTGAAGAGATAATAATATGGGAAATTGAAATTTGTTTCTCCATGAAGCACCTGGGAGTTCTTACACTTAAGAACACATTTTGGAAGTGTTGGTTTTTGAGAAGAAGGGAAAACCAGCAAGAGTACAGAGAAAAACTATAGCAAGGACAAACTCATCCCACATAATTATGGGTTTGATGCTAGGACTGAACGCGGGTCACCACCGTGCCACGATTGCTTCCCTTGACTCTCAGTGAAGAGCAATAACAGTCTTTCGAGACGCAATAATATTTTTGTAGTGGAAAAACCTTAGATCTTAGTTTAAACAGTAATGTAGTGAATGGGTATTTTTTACCTCATCCTCCTCAGACATCTTAATGGCCAGAAAAAGACAGCAGATGCTCATGCAAGGAAGGTACTTAGGATTTGCCTACAAGAGAACAGACAAGAAAATTTCTCAGCTCCAAAACCTTATTTATTTTAATTTTAAATATCCCTGGACTGGCCGCTTACTTTGACCACTCATCGATCTACTTCAAAACTTTCTGACAACCCTGTTTTCACAACCTGATATTTGACATTTTTAAAATTAATAGAATGTACATGCTTAAAAACAATTAAGACCAGTAAGTATCAGTTATAAGTTTTGTTCCTGTCAACTCAATATACAAAAACAAATTTTTTTCATTTACCTTGGAAAAAAACTTACCTTTACTACTGAGAGGAAACGATCAAGCAAGTTAACAGAAAGGGAGTATGTTTCTGAGTGAAATCCACAGTGTCTGCTCAGATTCAGCATGAATGTTGTGATGTTATCCCGCTGAGAAAGACTGATTCCATCTGAATCCTAAAATAAAAGAAATGTTTTTAAATAATTTTGTTACCATATTCAATTATGGAGGCAGCCTTGCAAGGCAGTTAGTTAATGCCTCTCAAGCACTTACCTTTGCACTATAAATTAATACATTATGTTACAAAATACAATTGGGTTTTTCCCCTTTAATTTAAAGTTAAAGATGAAGTGTTACCTCATTTCCCACCAGGCATGTGAGTGGTGCAAAGTGTGCAGCCTCTTCTTTTAGCAGCCCCTCCTGCAACACTCTAAGCAGCTTGCCAACATTCAAACCACAAGAAACTTTCATCTAATAAGAGAGTATATTCACACATTGACATTCTTAATAAATTTACTGTTGAATCTTTTAAACCCTTATTGAGATCTACTTGGTAAAGCATAATAATAGGTTAAAGTCCTGTTGTAAACTAATATAGTCATGGTGTTATACAATACAAAAGTCCTTAGTGACATGCTTATACCCTAACTCACCTTGACTAACAGTGACTTTCTAATTCTACAAATAGCTGCACAAAATCCTCGTATCTGCAGATGGGATACAGAAAATATATATAAAAACAAGTGCAGGAAAAAGTGGGAAAATTTTTAAAAATTAACTGTTATTATATAAGTATATTGCCACTAAGGTGACAATTAATTTTACACAAAATTTAAAGAAAGACAAATAATTTGATATTTACTGGCAGGATGACAAATGAAGTCCATTAGCTTTCTGTCTCAAGTTACAAATTTTAAGAGTGACTTCAATAACCATTTAGGAGACTTCAAAAATCAGTAAGTATACAGAGGGGGTCAAGGGTATTGACACCTGAATCGCCCATTGTTGCCTTTCTTTGTCCATCCATCTTACCATATGATTTTTGTCTGATGTGATGTCTGTAAGATTACTTGAAATGAATTTGAAATGGGCCATTTCCATTAAATGGCGATATTTCTGTTTCCATAGTTTTGCAAATAAACCACTTTGGGATATTGGAAAGCTTTTCATTAAAGCACTGATTTACATACTCAAATGTGTCTTTGAAGTATCCTGCAGTTTATTGTATTGACAAACCAGGTGTTTTACCATACTGCACATCAATGTACTTTTCAGTCATATATCTTGTCAGAAATAATGTAACAGTAGCAGAGATTTTTTAAGAAGAATTTACAACAAGTTGCTCTGTCATTTCAACCTGATTTTATTAAATCAATTTGCCTAGGTCCCAGTTGTTCAAAAGGTGGATAGCACTATCCACTGGATAGCGCTAATCCACACATTTTTCATCAACAAAAACTTAAGATTCAATGTCTTATTTTAAAAAAATGTAACCTAAAAAAGAATTTTTTTCCACCCAAAAACTCGTGTGCCAATATCAGTATTTTGACATTCCCTAATTAACAAAGTCCGCCTTTGACGTCACAAATTATTTTTTGGGAGATACTAGGAATTTTGCAATCTCGGCTAGATCCTCAGCTTTTTTTGCTAATATGAAAACCCTTTTGGAATGGATGGATTCAACATATTTCTACCGACAAGACTGTTTTAAGTTTACCACAGAGTCGATGTTGAAGCTAAAATAAGTATATTACAACTATTTTTTTTTACATTCAATTAGCGATCACGAAGGGAGCCGGGCTTTTCCCCTTTAACCTCAAATATTCCTTTCGCAGCAAGCCTATACATTAAAAGTAAAAACGCAGAACTCGAATATAAACTGTCAGTGAACATGGGTTTTGTCCTTCCAATTTAGGCAAATGACAAGAAGAAATTCCCGAAATCAACAAAGAAAAGCTTCACTAAAAAAAATAACCTGAACTTCGTGCCGGCCGCCGGCTAACGAAACGAATTAGAAAGAGCGAACACCAAACCCATATCCCTTCGCAGAATGTTCGTCTCAAACAATTTTTGTTTTACCGTTAAATACACGATGAAGATAGGGATTGTTTTCTGTAATACATCTTACGGATGGTGAAATTGTTGCCAGGGTAAAGAAAAATACAAGAAAACAATAAGCCTAAGTTTACGTCGATCGACTGATTTCGAAAGACGAAAAATATTTGCTCGCGAAAGCAGTTTTCTTACGATAAAATCATCAGGCAAAAATAAAAAAGAATAAAAGCACAAGGAGCTCGTGTTTTTGCATTCTGTTTTACGTTGAAGAAAAATATAATTCCCCTCGGAACGGAATATAAAGTTCAGCTGTCACCATCGAGAAAGACGCCATTTTAGTATGAAGAAAATGCGCTTACAAAATACGATAGCTTAGCTTTCACATACCTCATTTGTGCGCTTCCACCACCTCTCTGCTTCCAGAACTGCAGAACTACGAGATAAGAATAGCTTTACCTGAAATGCATAGGTAAGATGAACGGAACTTTGCTTACACACCCAAACTCAACGTTCCATGATCAAAATAGTCGATGTAAACAAAAAAGTCTGAAGTTTTGGGCGCCAAAGTTCATTTCATATTTGTCGGTGATCGTGATTGGCTAGTTTAAAAGAAAATCGCCTTCTAATTGGCTGAAAGATTATCATATTATGTAAGCGTACACGTAGCATCTTTTGTTTTCTTTCCGTGACATAGCCCTGACAAAGGCGATAGAGCCAGCCATTCGTAGATTCAATTGCTTTGTTTATCGTTGATGAAATAATCAGAAATTTGAGCTTATTTTTAGTATTAGGCGCAAAAAAAACATAATTAAAAAAATGGCAAGATTGGAGATTAAATATCAAACTGTTTAGGTTCAAGATTCAAAGGTCTGATCCTGTCGACATATCGGGCGACACATAGAGACTCCGGTCTCGTGATGTGTTTCCCAAAATAGACAGAGAACCGACACATAGCCGACAGATAGGTCCGCAATGTGTACGAAATCTACCGAATTACTCGAGACGCTTTTTAAATCCTTGCTGTTTGCGCCTGGTTGGCGTTATAAAGTTCATTTAAACGCGAATATGTCTGACTGAAAAAATATATGCATTTCATTTTTTATAGCACATCAACCAACCTCGAAAGTGAGGATGGTAATTTCAGAATAGCATTGTATAACCTCAAAAAACTGGGGAAAAAATGACTCAGTCTTGCCGATATTTCGTTTTTATTAAAAGACTTCGTCAGTGCTTAATATGTATCAAAGTTCAAAAAACATTTTAAAGCCTCAATTTTAACGACATGGAAATTCGACGACATCTATCTGAGCTTGCTTTAAAATAGCAGGCCGTATTTTCCTTTCGTATCTTTTCCTTCTTAAAGCCTGATTTTAAAAAATATATAAAAGAAATAACAGCAGGCATTAAAGACTGCGCCAGACAGCTTGTCCCCTGAGACGAGGCACGACGAGGAGGTTGCCTAAAAATATCGCGAGGCGGAAATCTTTATTTTTACACGCCTCGTGAAACTTTTTGTGCAAGCGCCGAACGCTTTCAGTTTCCATTCTATTATTAGATCAGAAGTTTATACCATCACTGTTCCAAAAAGTTCAATTTTTGATCAAGTTTCTGTCTTTGTATCTCACTTTAGGAAACAGACTAACTAACAAGCAAATTGACCCCCTGATCGACCGTGGCTGCGGGAGGATTGGTGCGAGCACGGGCAAGGAATCAACATGGCCCGGTTTTCAGTTATCATTTTATACTGTGTCTTTTTGCTTCGTACATATGGCAAACTTTCATTACAAAAAACAGATACGGGCTCCAAGTTCCTTCCTGTGGTTATTAACACTTGGGGACCTCCATTTACGAACGCAACATCAGAAGGTTAGCTAGTGTTGACAACTGTACCGCACGTACTTTGAGTCGTTGGATGCGTTTTCTCTTTGTCTGAGTGTTAAAAGGTCTTAAAAAGATGAGTTACCTCGTTTTCAAAGTCAGCAGCTTTTTGCTTTCACTCATTTCTATTGTTAGAAGCGATGTACAGATGTTCGATAAAAAGGAAATAGAGATTTACCAATACAGTAACCCCTCAAAAATCGGAGCCAGTTTCTCATGACAGACTATTTTAGACGAATGATGCTAATAGGTAGTAGTGGTGGTAGTGGTGATAAAAGTGAACTTACGCAACAGGACGGGAGAGGAAAGAAGACGGCAAACCTTGTGTGACAAGCGTGACAATAATTTTGCTTGAAATAACTTTCGCCAAACTTCACTTTCTTTTAAACAGATCGTTTTGTAAAAGACCCGAAAACATTGATGTTAGTCAAGATCACGACAAAACACCCAAGGTATAGCCTTGTCACGTTCGTCACGCACAAGCGATTTGCCGTCCTCTTCTTCCTGCCGTCCTGTTGCGTAAACTCACTAATAATGTAGAGAGTGTGTGGGATAGAGAGATCTTTGGAGATCTTTAATCCCGAGACTCTCTCTTTTGTAGTATCCCCTCACCCCCATATCAACCCACCCCTTTCCCAATGCACACAATAATAACATAATATCATAACATGGGTGTGGCCTAGGACATTCTTCATAGTCTTACAGAAGTTACAAATAGACAAAAGTCACTTCCATGACTCTAACAAAATAAATATGTGGTGTCAGTGTGTATAAGGTTCAATAATACCTTTTCCTTTCCTGTAAACTGTCAAGGGAAGGCAGCAATCTGTTTCATAAATAAATTTCCCGCCATAAAAAGCTCTGTGAGTTAATATTACAAGAATGATCTGGGCTGAGTTGTGTGAAGGATGAGGATGAAGGATGATGGTAACAGCTCATGGATAGTTGCCATGACAACTGATGCACTCCGTTTGCAATTAACTCTGGATAACTAAAGCTAACAGTGCTTTGAACAACTAGCCCAGGGGTCCCCAAACTGGTATCTCACTCATTTGGATGGCACATTTACCATTATGGGTATCAGACAGACAGAAAGACAGTCAGACAATAGAAATAATGAAGCCTAAATTGTTGATGTTAATTAGCATATCTGTAAATACTGATCTTTAGCTTGGCAAATTATATCAAGTGGAAAAGGCAGTGCGTTGGATGCAGTAGAGACTGGCTGTATAGTATGTGAAGCTGAACAATGTGATGGTACTGTAGGATTTGGTGGAAGGTTGGTGTGTTGTCACTTAATAACAGAAATAGTTTTGCTTTTTGAATCCATCATGTGTCACTAAAATGAAGCATGTACATGTTAACATACTAGTGAGGCATGTAACCTACTGTAATATCTTTTCATCATTTGAAATATCCTGTTAAAGCTTGAAAAATAAGATTTTGTTGGAACTAGATAAATGAAATAAGCATTGAAGAAAGAAAGTGAAATAGCTAGTGAGGATGGACATGTAAAGTTTCAGCGATCATGAAAACTTTTGTAACTTTTTCAGGACTAAGTATGTAACTTTTGTAAATTTTTTTTGTAACTTTTGTAACTTTTTTATTTGTCCAGTCCAAATGAAGATGGAGAAACCACTTTGGATGCGATGATCATGGATGGGTAAGATACTATATTCTTTTTCTCAAATTGTACTATAGTCATATGTCATTTGTGTTTCTGAGTTAGTCTCACAAATTAAAGTTTACCCAGCTTTCTTTTTAAGTGTTACACATGATGTTGGAGCTGTTGGGTGTCTGAAAAGAGTAAAGTCAGCCATTTCGGTTGCCCGTAGTGTTATGGAGCATACTTCTGAAACCTTCTTGGTTGGAGATGACGGTAGATCGATGCTTTGTTTTTTATTTCTCTGTTGTTGTTGTGTTTGTTATGTCTAGCACCCCTTACTAGTTTGTAAATAAAGTGTTTAGATATTTAATTGTTTTGCTCATTATGTTTACAGATTTGCTCTTTTCATTCACTCAATGATGTAGTGCAATAATTATTATTATCTTTTTTTAGCAACTCGCTTTGCTATTGAGATGGGATTTAAAAGTGAAGACTTACACACAAATCACTCATGGTGAGTCATTAGCAAAGAGGGAATTTAACTTGTTTTGTCAATTTTTACTACTTGAGCGGATCACATTATCTGATGTTGCCCAATTCATGCAAATTAGTATTCCGCATTTGTTTTATATATCTGTTTGGAAAAGGGCATCATCCATGAGTGTTAAAATCTGAGACAGCTGAGGTACTTGTGTAAAAATTTTGAGTTTTTAATATGACAAAAATGTGGAGAGAAAACACAGATGACTCATCATCAGCAATACTGCTTTTTAGATTTTGAGATTTGATAAATTAGTTTAGAGACAAGTTTACCACCCACCACCCTTTATAAGTCTTGATGATTTACCAGTAAAACTGCTACTCTTTGGCTTAAGAACTGAGCAGAACTGTGTATTTCCTATAAGAATATTACATTTTAAATCCATAGTCATTTAATATTTACATTCATTTTTGCAGGCAAATATGGAAAGACTGGAAAAATAACAACTGTCAGCCCAACTTTTGGCAGGTAGATGTTGTGAGATGATATTCCTTTTTGTAACTGTTGTAACAGTATTGTAAAGCAAAAAAGATTCACATTTCTGGTAATCAGTGGGAATTGGAATCTGTCATAATCTTTACTTCTAAGCCAGACTTTTTCAAAAATATTTTACATAATTTTTAATTAATATGTACATTACATTTGTATGATGTTATTGGTAAATAAAATATTTCTTTTAAATGTTTGCAAATTCAGAATGTGGTCCCAGACCCCCATCAGTCTTGTGGTCCGTACAAACCTAAACCTGGGTTAGGGTAAGTTCCCAATGTAATTTCTCAGTTTAAAGTTTGCAAATTATATGTTGAAACATGTGTTTTGGAAGGTTAAGGTATTCATCACCAAATCCTCCTGGTTTTTCTGTATTCCACTTGGTATAAGAAATAAAAGCCTAAGAGTTGATTGGGTTGAATGAAGAAGAGAAAAAAAATCGTTGAGTAGAGTTACTGCAGGATGAATGCTTTTGTGTGAAACTTAAACTGTTAACAACATTTTATAATTTACATTGACAGGAAGCAGAGAAGATCACGTCGCAAATCTCATGCTGACATTAATAGACACAATCATGACACCATTGGTAAATAATAGCAAGTCCTTAAAGAAAGATGACATCATAATTCTTTTTGCTGTGCAACCCTTATACCTACCTTGGAGGATATAACCTATACTACCTGTTTCTGCATTTGTTCTATTTTTACTGTAGATTTCTGTCACTGAGTCAGTGTATGTTTCTGTTGTTCAGGCTGAAAGAAATTGAGCGTCAAAGTATTTAGCATGAAAGTAATATTGGGGGACACTATTATGGGAGTGCCATTTTATGTGGTCATGAGAGCCATGTGTAGGTCTAGCTGCTTGTAGGGTAAAGGAAGACCTGAATATTGTTTCAGCCCCTGGAAATCAAACCCACATTATCAAACTGCTATGTAGTGCCCCCAGGGGGGGGGGGGGGGGGGGGGGCGATGGGGGTACTCACTATGATGACCTTTACGGGGGGGCTCTACCTGAAAGGGGTACCTTTTTCAAGCTACAGGTATATGAAAGAGGAGGGGTTTCACCGGGTGATGTATATAAAAGGGTAGGGAAATCTGTCATTTGGATCTGTAAAAGGGCCCAAAAAAAAAAAGGGCTAACAGGTGAATTTTATGGCTTTAAAAAGTCAGGAAAACATTCTATTTTTGTGATTGATTCCGTATTTAAAAGACAGTGTATTTACAGCAGTTAAAAGGGATGCAAAGTTCTAAACAAGATATGTGAAAGGGCGACCTTTTTCGTGAAAAAGGGTATATAAAAAGGTAAGTGGTTGGACCCCAGGGTGGAGCCTCCCCATATAAACATTTGTTGAGTACCTCCCGCGCCCTGGATATAGTGTTAAATCACACAGAAATATGTATCTGAAAAGAGCTCATAGGACAATAAGACTTATTTTCCTATGACCTCTTAGGAGTGGTAGTCAATTATGCAAAAATTATTCTTAACTTCATGGTGATCTCACTGGGTTGTATTTTTCTAAGGGATGGTGGTTGTTGATAGTGCTGGAAATCTCGCTGCAGGAACAAGTACTAATGGAGCAAATCTCAAGATTTCAGGGTAAGATGCAGTTTACCACACATCCTCTGTGCAAAAACGTGCTATTTACATTCCTGACATTTTATAAAGCCAAGAACCAAAATAAAAATGTTCTCGATAAATCAGAAGGCTAAGGAGAGCAGTAACTCCAGTCCCCGGGGGGGGGGCACTTCGGTATTTTTTGGGTGGGTATGTGCCGCCCGGGACTCCAAAATGGCACCCCGTTCTGGAAAAAATTTCCCCTAAAATTGATACCCCGTTCTAGAAATGGGCCAATTTTTTATACCCCGTTCTAGAATTCGCCCCAAAACTGATACCCCGTTCTAGAAATGGGCCAATTTTTTATACTCCGTTCTAGGGTGCAACAAGAGTACAACGGTTTGCTTGTTAACGCACTGAACCGTATTTTTAAAAGCAATCTGTCCTTGAATACTTTCAAATGGCTGCCAACAAAAATGGAGCTTTCGTGCGTTCGAAATATTATACCCCGTTCTAGAAAACGCCTCTGAAATGGATACCCCGTTCTAAATCAGGAGCTTCAAAATCACGACCCCTTTGGGCGGCACATACACGTATATGTAATGTATGGGAGTACCCCCCCCGGGCTCCAGTCCCAGTAGTTATTAACCCTAACTACTTTTATGATTCAGAAGCAAGGACCACACCCATGTTCTGGCAATTTTGCTCTTGAAGATGAGTTAGAATGATAGCTGTTGGAATAATTATGCCGTTTCATCTATTTCTCTTTCTCTCTCTGTCTCTGATATTTCAGTCGTGTTGGTGACTCTCCAATTGCTGGAGCAGGTGCATATGTTGATAATGATGTTGGAGGTGCTGCTGCTACTGGGGATGGTGATGTAATGATGCGATTTCTTCCCAGGTATTAAAAGCTTTACCCCTTTTCTTGTGAAATTTCGTATCATTTTTCAAGAATTATCAGAAAGATAAATTCTAGTCTGGGACACCTCTTTCTGAATTTTCTGAATCTGCCCCTGCCTTACACTTTAAGAAAGCATGCTGTCTTTGGTATTGTAGAAATGATAGAATAAAAGTGATGTTATCTTATTTTGCCTTAGTTTCCAGGCTGTTGAATATATGCGTCAAGGGAAGAGCCCCACAGAAGCAACAACTCTTGCCCTGGAGAGAATTGCAAGATATTACCCAAATTTCAGTGGAGGTCTTGTAGCTGTGAATAAAGAAGGACAATATGGTTAGTTAATTGAAATAGAGAGTCGAGCCAAAACACAATTCAATTTAATTCTTTATTCACACTATACAGAGCTAAACAAAATTTAAAGCAATGCATGGTGGATCTCAAAAAGAATTTTTTTTTTGGCTGTACTCCAAATGCAAGAGTTTAGTTACCTAAAAAGTTACGTATTTGTTCTCTTACATTTTGTACCTATTTTGGCTTTGTAGGAGCCGCGGCACATGGCTGGACATTCTTCAAATATTCTGTTTGTAATCCAGAGTTGGGAAAAGTTACAGTTTTTTCTGTGAAACCAATGAACGCTTCGTGACTGATGTTTTTCAGTGAAGAAAATCTAGATGTTATACTGTTCATTTTTTGTTGTCATACTGTTTTTTCTAGTAAAATGAATAAATTTTTAAGACATTTTTAAGACCTCTGTGCGATGATTACTTTTACAATTTAAGATCATTATGTTAGAATAACAACAGCTAACAAAGTTTAAAACTTCACGCGTAAAAGAACAATGCCTGACGAACCTGAAGTTACCGACTTACAAACGGATTCTCTCAGCCGATTCTATCAAGTGCGCGGTGACGTGATCACTGATACAAAAAACGAGAACATATTTGATTACGTTGATTCACAAGTTAATGTTCCTGAGAGCTTTGCATTTATCCCAAAAAACCCAAAACTAGAGGCCACTGTTTTAAAACTCCCGTGAATTGACGTTGGGTACCTTGAGATAATGGACGGTAATCCATTCTTTGGCGGACGAAGACGTTCACACATGACGTAGCAGCATTTTCCAAAATTTCCAATAAGAGGGCAAGCTCGCGAGGTATATGTGGTTAATTTGTTATCTTAGGTAATTGTTGTTTTTCTTTTGTTTCAACTTCATTAGCATACATTTACCATACCCAAAAACAAAAATTACAGGAGATAAAAAATTAACCACAACATAGGCCCAAATTTTCGGAAACGTCAAGTTTCCGAAAGTTTGGGCATATGTTGTAGTTTTCCCGGAAGTTTTCTTTCCATTCAACTTTCCTTTCGGAATTTCTAGAATTTCGGGTGAATGGTTCGCATTTCGGAAATTCAACAGTTTGCGGAATTTCTGGAAATTTCTGTACCATTTGCCACTTTTACATATTTTACAGAGGTTCTGGTGAATAGAAAGCGCTCCTTGTACACCCCCCAAAATTTTACATAACCATTGTTACTAATTTCTCCTAGGTATTACAGTCTTCACAAGGGAAAGAGGAGACAATGCTTATGCAGAATGTTTAGGGGTAACAAGGTGTTTTATGCCCGGAGAATTATGAAATTGGTGAACAACAAAACAAACGCCAATTCCGTCCTTACCTTAGCTGAAAAGTCTTAATCTTTTTCCCACATAAGTGGCGCAGCAACAACGACAGAGAGTGGTTATACATTTCTGTTTATATTTTAAGTTACTGCTACTCGTCTGAGTATGCGCAGCTTTCTACAAAAAATTGGTCTATTTTTTCCTACCCCTCTGACTCCTAATAACTGTTTAACCAACCCCAAAAAACCTATTTTCAGTACATAGGGTTGACGGCCCAAAAAAACCATACATTGCCGATTGTTGTGAAGGGAGGGGAGAATAGTATAACTTTTAATCAACCTTAACATTACTTAAAACAACTATATGAAAGAACACTGTAATTTTATTCAAATTCACTTTTCTATAAATAAAACACGCAAGATGTCCCTTGCATTTAAAGACACCGAGATGACACCAATTACTATACGATCGGCCAAGGAAGGCGCCTTACTTTCAGTATATCAACTATGTTTCTTTGAACACTCGCTGGAGAATAGGAAAACACTTGATAACATCGACTGAAACCAGAATTGTAATACCGCGGGAATAAGCATCCCTACAATACTAATGCCTTGTTTCCACTGCAACCACTGGTCACTGAGTCTGGTTTAGATAGATGTGAGCTAGTTCCTTCCTGGGCGCCCAATCGACTTTTTTTTTAATCACGTGATAAAGACACCAACGCAAGAACCTGGTTGACAAAATACGCTAGTGATTCCTAAGAAGTTGTCCATCCAAGCCTTGACCTCATTTCATTGCGTGCACTCAAAAGAGTGGAATGCTAGCAAGGGTCACCTTAACCAACACATTTCGGGCAAGTGGTTGGCTGTTTTGCTAAAATAATTAACAGTTCGATAAGTTATATAGTTCTCCACGCTGAAATGTTCAAAATCAGTATCAGTAATAAGGCGCAAGTTAAGAGTTTGTCAATGAATATGTGCAGTAATTAACTTCTCCTAACCAAAAATATAATCTCCGCTTTTGAGTTTGTATAGAAAATCTAAAAAGGTCACTAATGAAAGTCACTGAGCGGTATTTCCCTGTAGCTGAATTAATTATTATGCTGTACAAAGTACCGGTACTTTTAACCATCGAGTTTACGGACTAAGTATGAGCATTCGAATGAAAGCTACCGAGCCCTACTTTCTAGTGGTAGTGTTTACTTGCTTTACAAAGTTATTCATATTTCGAGTTACTGGGCGAAACCCAAAATAAGAGCATATGCAGCTCTTTCGTTTGGCTAGTTTGTTTCAAGTAACATAATTGGATAAAGACAATTTAGTAGTTATAATCTATTTTTTTTGCTGTCGTAAGTAAAAGAATTCATTATTGTCCATCGTGAGTCATGTCCACATCCTCATCAGGGTTCTGCTCAATTTCTTTTTCTTCCATCCTCTCCTCGTCAGCAGGCTCTTGTCGCTCGTAAAAAAGAACATAAGCAGCTTTGGACTGAAACAATAAAAACAAGGAAAAGTCGCTGAGATTCAGACTAAAAACGAGTTTCATAAGCTGCGGAGCTGCGCGAAAATTGGGAACTAGTTAACTGATTTCACCCGCAGCAAGAAAGTATCCCAAGCATAACAATGCTGCCAGCAGCTACGCTGGGTATCTATGTTCTTACAGCCATTCTTTGTATCGTGACACAACTCATATGAGGAGAGGCGTTGCGTGACGACACAAAGAACGGATGCCAATCCGGCGTCCAGACCGGGTGAACAGGTACAGGGAAGTGCAGCTGACTGGTTAAAAATGTAACGCAAGAATTTTTTTCCATTCAAAAAGCCTAGCAATGTTAAACCAATCTTGGACACTGAACTGAAACTACCGTATTGAAATAAAAGTGATTCATTCATTCATTCAAACTCATTCTGTTTCATGAAGTTGTTAACAACAAGGAGCGTGGACGTGGTCAGTGGTCAGCGGTCAGTCGCCGGTTTGGCTCAAGCGCGGTCAGCCTTTGGTCAGCCTTGCTTGCATTAACTCGATGTGCTCAGTACAGCGTTTTCCTGGCGGCCACTCTCTTCGTTTAGCCTTTGGATCATTCTTTTACCCGCATCCCTCCCCCCTTTATTTTTCCACTGACAAATCAGTGTGACAGGTACCTGGCTCCATTGGCATGGGGGCTCATGGCTGGAAGGCGCGGGTTTGCCAGCCATGGTGGCGTAACTCTGTCTTGGACATCCCGGGCACCCACCTCCACTAAGCGACGTAGTTGTTGAATTGGTTATAACATTCTCGCACCCAGAGCAGATTAGTCCCCGTGCGACCGAAATACGGACGGGACATTTGTGCTGCTAGAGGTCCCTAAAACTCTGTGTGAGTCGCCGAACATTGCGCTCTACAAACAGACAACAGCGGACAGACTTACAACCACTTGTCCTTCGTCCACCGAAGACACTGAGCTATCATCAAAGGAGTACCACCTTCCATCTTTACAGTTTTTAGCATAGGCAGTGTCTGTAAAACCAAGGAGTAAAAGGTTCAGTTGCTGCGGCAATATAACATGTGGTAAAAGGTCATTTTACACTAAACGGAAGTAAGCCCACATACAATATATAGAGCAACTACCAGTGAACCATAACAAACTACTTACAATGTCCTCCTCCCATGCCGCCATAGTGGTTCTGTAAAAGCAAGAAAAATCGGAACAAATTGGAATTAAAGGAACCCTGGCGTTAGCATATGGGTCGACAAATCAAATGAAGTTATTTATCTTGGCCAAAAAAACGACTGCGGACAGAACGATGAATGAACTGCGCATTGGCTGAAAAACCGGCGCGACTTTAACCTGCTACAAACAAAGGAATGAGCGACACTTATCTGAAATCCATGCTCGATTGATATTTTCACTAGTAACAGGATCATTAAAGGACACTCCTTCTCGCTAGATTCGCAACACGAAACTGCTATAACTCTGAGTCTGATCGTCATAACACAAGCAGGAAACTTTCCCTTCAACCATGATTTACACAATACAAACGGCTTTGTTTTCTCTTCAGCAAAGTCAAAAGAAAAAGACAAAGAGTCATTGAAAATTATTTCCCACTCCAGAAATTACAAGGGGAATGGGTACAAGCTTTCGGTGCAATGATTTCTGGGATCGCTTGGGTGGTTGCCTTGACTTCCACCGACCAATCATAACTAACGTTCGTCCGCCCAAACAATCCCAGAAATCACTGCACACAAAGCTTGTACCCATTCTCCGTCCAGTTTCTGAAGCGGGAAATTAAAAAAGCCATACTACTTACTGAAACTGCAATCAGATTGTAAACTGGACGCGGCTGCTCCTTGTTAATTACATAATTCGACATATCAAAGTCCCTGAAATTAAAGGAAATGACTCAACACCAGTTCCAACTGTTGTTTTGGTGACAAATTGCAATATTCATTGTTGATTGTAGCCGCCTCTCTTGTATATCTACGCACTGGTGGACGGACGAGGACATGTCTCTTCTCCTCTTCTCCCTGCCATCTCCTCAACAGTCAGAGATCCCTGTAACAATCAGTCAAACGAAGCCTCATGGGAATAGCGAGCCAGACATCTGGCAAATTGAATTTAACTTAATGGGAATTACCCGTGACAACTAAAGTAAATTTTACTTATAGCCAACAGGAAGAGCGGCGTGACATGCAATTAAATGTATAACCACTGTGTCTATCCACGTTGTCCAAGAAGTAAAGGTGATGGTACACGAGACGATTTGCAAAAACGATTTTAAGCGCAACACAGCGTTGCAATGTTGAAACAACGTCACAACCTCAAGACATCGTAACTAATTTCTTGCCTCCCATTTTTTCAAGAATGACACAATGCAAAGTTCTAAAAATTTATACATATATTAAAATAGCGGAAAGAACAGGAAGTAACATAACGCACCTTAAAGGAACATTTACCAGTGTGTCCAACTTATCTCTCCAGAAGCTTTTGAGGAAAAAAAAAAAGCAAAACTATAAATCTGACCTAACTATTATACAACTTAACGAGAAAATATTCATCTTTCATCACGATTTACAATTAACGACAGTATCAGAGTGATCTAAATGACAGGGCTTTCAAGGTATTTTTAATCAGTGTTTGTAGGTTATTTGACGATACCGCGGCAACAGCAATAATTAAAGGTCCGAACCACGTGCCCAACCCATGGATTGTCCTAGATTTCCCGTTTTCTTTAGTTTCTATCAGCCTGTACCTCTCCTCAGTCTCCACAGAGCGGGACTTTTTGTGTCGTAGGGAGGAGAGGAGAGGAAGAAATAAAAGCGCGCGGGTGACGATGAAGGCGCGCGCATACATTTTTTTATTATTCCATTTTTTATTGGAATACCCAACGGGAGCCTCTGCGGTGGACAGAGAATCACACTCACATTAAGACACCATGATACTAACCTGTTATAAGAGAACCGTTTGAGGTGAACAACAAGGATTTTAGGAAGCGACCAAAGATCAAACTTCTTGGTGGCTTGTTGATGTTTTTTGCACGACGGACAGTACCTGAATAATAAATGTTGCGTTCAGTTTTATCCTCGTAGGGTTTAAACCTTATTTTCTACTGTTTCACTCATACCCAAAAACGAAGAAAAATAACATTTAAACCATGGACTAAATTTAACGACTGTCTTGTTCTTCAGTTCCCTGTCAACAGTGGGTTACTTCAAATACAAACTACACTCAGCTAAGCCTGAGACAGAAAACACCGTGGGGAGGGGCCATCCCTTAATGTCTTTCTTTAACAAGCTTATAAAGGTGCCCGACATAAAAGGGCGTAAATTACAGCAAATTCACCAGAAAAACGGCAGGATTGGGACTAACACCACGTCTCCATCTCATACAGGGATCCGTTAAAGAGACTGTACTCTAACAAAAAGATCTGGCTTTGCTTCCGTTCTATAAATGAGATCAAACAATTTTTCTTTCTTCACTAGTCTAGTTTGTTTGCTGTAGTGATCGTGCCGTCACACGAACTGAATTATCTCCTCTGGTTTTGTACACAAGCACATATGTGGTTCCCTTAAACTACCAGTGAATCTGAGACAGATCACCACAGCAGTTGAACCCGGCTTACCATGGATCATTTGCACCAAGTTTTTCTTTGGATAAAAAGAGCTCAATGCAGTCATTTAAACCAACACAATTCTTCCTCTGGGCTGGTTTCCTGTTCACGCTTTCATGTTCTTCAGTTTCCTTCGAAAGAAAAAAGCAACAAAAATGACAACGGGTTCCTTTGAAAGACAGCCATTTGATTAGTTACACATTGTCGTCTGAGACTGATTTTTTAACCATTTAATTTCTCTTGTCCGAAATACAACGAGGAAATAAAGCCGATGAGGATGATAATACAAATTAAATATTTTAATCTCACAAAGGAAAAATTAAATAATGCCGTTTCATTAAACATCTATACCTAAATAACAACCTTTCAAGATTCCATGCACAAAAAGAACATTTTAGGCATTAGTTTCCCATGCAGCTTGTCACGCACGACTGACTGCGTGACCTGTGACTGTCAGGTGACAGAGGCCCTGCCAGGGTAAATTCCGACAAGCGACATGACCCAAAAAGTAGCGACAGAGCGTAAAATGAAATCGCCACCTCGGCCAAATTGCGACAGTGACGGCAAAGCCGAGAATAAGCAATAAAGAACCGAGGTTTGGTTAATTTATCACCAGTCTGAATGACAAGGAGAAGTAAGGTGTTTGATACGCGAAATGTAAACTGAGAAATTGCAGATGGTTTCTTCACAACGCATCGCTATAACCCTTTTCTAAAATTCCGACAAAGACAAAGAACTTTCGTTCAATTTCCGACAGCGACGTGAAGCATTTACTAAACACCGACACGAGACGTTTTAAATTCAGACGAGCGACATGGCACTCCTACCGATCGCCCCCCCCCCCCCCCCCCCCCACCTTGGCAGGACCTCGTGACAGTATACCTACATTATGTGGGTTGCGTGATGTGACGAGTACTGCGTTACCACTGAGATTAAACAAGCCAAAAGATAGTCACCTCTGCCAGTTTTTCATCATAATACTTGTCCTTCACTTTTGAATCCCAGTCAAGAGCGAGGAAGCAGCGTCCTTTAAATAAGACAAACACAAGTTAATTACCGCTTTCACTAACCAAAGCATCCGAAAACGAAAACCGCTGAATACTGATACATTAAAAGGTATCAAAGGAAACTTAGCTGGCGTACTGAATTATCGCACAGAGATTGTAGGATTGAACATCAAGGTTAAACACTTGAAGATTGCGAAAAGCACTCGCTTGTGTATGGAGCTTCTCTTACTAACCTGTAAGTTTAAGAATCTTGTCGTCATCATGCAAGGCCTGGATATCAGCACTGCCGTATGAGTTTACAAGAGTCAAGTTGAAGAGCGAGTTTTTTGTCTTTCCTTTACACTCTGTGTTCACTTTGTTCTTTTGATTTGAACTGTCATGGTCGCCATTCTGTGCATCAACATTATCATCTTCATTTTCATCACTCTGCAGAATAAAACGTACGAAACAAAACAATAAGTAAAAGTATCTCTAAGAGAAGTAACCCACATAAAAACTACAGTACCCCTTACAGTGATTTTCAGGGACAAGAATGAGCATGGAGATCATTAATTACCACTTAAACGAGAATCGTCTTAGAAACGGCATGTAGAACATTAATTTGTATTCTGTTTTGATTTGTTGTGAGAAAATAATACTAGGATTATTTAACTGTGTTCAGTGTTTTTTACTTACATTGACATGAACATTTTGGTAGGCTTTTTCCAGTTCTCTTTCCTCAGAATCCTCATTTTCACCACAATCTTCGTTCATCTCAACATCTAAAGACACGAAAACAGATATACACAGTTAGGATTATTATTTTGATATATCAGTTTTGTCTTTTTTAAATTAAAAGAGCTCCATTACATTTAAACAACTAGAAAGCAGATGCACTTGCAGTACTCACCATCCCCGCCATTTTCTTCCTTTTTACATCCCTTTTCAGCTTCCTCCTCAGGTAACGAAATAAAGCGTCTGAAGAAGAAAAAGTAATCTATTTAGGTTTCTGTGTAACTGCTCACCTACCCCTCCCCTACGTCACAATTTTGCCCTAAGTGAGAGGTAAGTGTTAATGTTGACTTAGGGGAGGGGTAGGTGGGTACTTTCCCAGAAATCTTAATTGAGCAAAAAATCATGAAACCTACCCGATGCTATCTAATTAACCAGTGAAAAATGTGTTTAACTCTTGAACAACATTTCCAGTCCCATTTTCTTGAGAATGGTGTCTTTCATGAGTATTTTAACTTAATGACTTGGAATGCACGTAAAAAAACAAAGAGGAGGAAACCCAGTGGAACAAAAAGCGATACTGATAAGACCGGAGAGGTCATTAGAAATTAAGTTAAACTTATGCATGGTTTAGAACGTTGAGAATCTAACTTGTCCTTACATTATCTTATAGCTGGCAAAACAGGGTGAATTGTAACGCTGTACATTCACTATTTTTTTTTCTTTGTAATGACATGTTTGTGTCCATAACTTACCTCAATCTGTCCGATAAGAAATTGTACAATCCCTTGTAAGTCAAGTTTTTCCTTGGAACAGACACCATCAGTGGGAGTCCAAACAGTGTTTTTCCAGAACTCGAATAACTATAGCCAGACAGTCTCGCCCTACCAGGAGGAAATTGAGAAACAGAGTTATACCTCAAAATTGGCCATGGACTGCCTGTTTACAAACAGCTACCTGAAAGATAAGCCTTACAAGACTGTACCATATACCAGGAAAGAGGAAAGACAAGTGGAAGGACAACAAGAATTTCCTCTCTCCTCAGTTGTGTCCACATGTAAGCCTCATCTCTAAGTCTAAAACTGATAGCTTTCTTAAGTGTTATTTTTTTCACAAGTAAAAGTAAAAGAAGATACAAATAGGTGTTGGGGGTGGGGGATATTGCTAAAAACCAATACAGATGGTGGCGTTGACAGATGCACATGAATGTACATGTTTAACCAGCAAGGCAAGTTAAGTTGTGGAAACATACCTTTTCTCTCTTTGGTAAACAGGGAGGGTAATATATTCATCACTATCATCTTCCGTTTTGCTATGCAGCAGCTCATAACTGTAATATAACAAAGCATTACAACCATTGTTTCCTAATATTGTACTATATACTTGCTTAGGCCTTTTTTGTACAATAATTAAACTTCCTTTGTTTCTATCAATAGTGACAAAAAAGAAATGCCACCCTCATAGCTACGTGACCAAATTAAGCAGTTAAAAAATCTCTTGAAAAACGAATGTGGGTCTTCTTCAATTACCCTAGTTCATTAAAACACCCTGAAGATCACTTTTCTCTTACTTGCTCCATCAACATTTCAGCAACAGCTGAAAACGTCTCTGCTGAATGAACAGCAGGCTACAGTTCACATATCAGTGTGGAACTTGTTGTATTTCTTATTGTGCTAAAGCACAATCACTCAGCATTCCAGTTAATTCTTTCAAGTTGGGGGGTCTTGTAGACCATCTGAGGGGTCACCAAGACCACGTGGTAATTTTTTTCGTTACATTTAACTTAACACATATGAAATTTGTTGGGTCAGGAAGCCTTCTTTGTCGGGTCATTGACCCGAGACCTGTCTATTATCTGGAACACTGATCACTTTTACTCCAACCTGGTTACAAAGAGTAAGTTATACTACATGTACCACTTACACAAAGATGTCATCTCTGTCAAGAATCTGACTCAGTGACTCATTGAGAGTAAACACTTTATGAAACCTGTGATTGTACACATCTGTTACTACCATCTGTGAAACAAAAAGGCAACAGCAGTTGCATGAGGTTTCTGAATACCGGTGAGTATTGGTGATACTTTCCATCAACAAAATTGTATTATGGTTTCCTCACAAATTTTTCCCAGCCCTTCAAGTTGGTTAAATATCTTTTCACCTTGAATGTCACAACACAGGGTTTTGACCACACACTTAATTAACAAACTAGTTAAAATGAAACTTCCACATTAGCATTAGATTAGCCATTGTTGTGTTTTGTTTGGTCATGGTTTTGTGTTTATTTTTTTGGGATATGAGTACATTTGTGTGTGTGTAAATCAAGTTATCCCACCTTTTCCTTGGGAATGTTTGTTTCCTTTGAGAGAATAGCAAGTAAATCAGCAATATTTCCCATCTTCGGCACCGTCAATTTGTACTGCAACAGAAACAAAATAGCTATGACAATCCATAGGAATGACTTAGCGTATTGTAATAAGACATAATTTGAAAGTGTAATGATAATATTATTGAAAAGTAGCATAATAAATTATATGAATGTTAATTCTATACTCACGAGTATGGGTTTCCGAAGAGGATCACTTCGCACCAGAAATATATCAAGATTCCTCTCCTTTTTGACTGGCAGTGGTAAAGAAAGGTAGCAGAATGGATCAAACGTCACTGACACCTGGGAAAGATCAATGAAGTGCATAATATATCCAACAGTATATTTATATAATATCATCTAATATAAAATATATTATTTGCTGTTTAATACTGATTATGATCAATCATGAGCATGCCAAGGAAAGAAAAAAATATTCTGTTACTAAATATTTTAAAAAACATACCAGTAGGCATACTGACCTTACTACAATCAGGACAAACCAGAGTGGACTTGAAAAGTCCATGAAATATGTCCACAATGATAGAGTTGTTTCTTTGTAAGTGATTTTGCCAAGACTCTTTAGCAACAACCTAAAATGTAAAAAAATCTTTGTGACTACTGAAGATAATTTTGAATTAGTTAAATGTAATTCTCTTCTTGGCCCAGAGTTTTGAGGCTACAGTCAACAGGCAGCAGATAATTATATAGTAATCTTGTTCTTTAAGGTGGACCCCATAACTTACAAAGATATCTGCTGCATAGAAGGCCAGAGAAAATGACTGAAGAACTGTATGGACCAACCTTTTAATGTCTGATTTCACCTTAGAGATCTTCACCATTCCAAGCCCCTCCACACCCCCTTACTGAACCCCTATCCATTAAGAGAGAGTTTACTGTTCCTCTAAAACAACTTGAAATGACAACATATATGAAAATAATTAATATTAGTTTCACCCAGAAAACCACACCTAGTAGAAGGTATCTTAGGCCCAGTTCAAACATGGACCTTTTTATGTACCAAACCTAATCCTCTCACTTAAGTACTTGAGGAAATCAACATTTGAATCGGTTAAGTCCAACATATCTAATTTGGGTCAACCCAAGATTAAGATCCAGTGGCCCAGACGTGAATTTTGACAGTGGAGCGACTTCATTTCAAATGTTGAACTTCTCATGTGCCTGAACTAATGCATAATTTCTATACTTAATTTTATTTTCACTGGCAAGCATTGTAGACAAATGTACATTGTCAAAAGAATCAAGTCCAACCTGATTTAAGTTTGACGTCTGAATCCGCCGTCAAACTTGTATCATTGCGGTCAACCTAAATAGGTATTAAGTTCCGTACAGGAAACGTTTAATGTTTGAACTAGGCCTTAAAGATCTCTAACACACGTATAAGAAACTCACTTCATCAGGCCTACCATCTGCATCTTTCATCTCCACATATGGCTTCTTTTTTACCCGGTTTAAATCCTCATGAAGTCCATCCAGCAAAAATGCAAGAAGTTCCTGGGAGTCCTGTTGCTGGTAACCAGAAAACTGTGGCGCAAAGCGTCCAACCGCCATCTTGAATTGTCGAGGCGCCACAGAGCTGTATTGTTCTTTCCACATTTGATGTAAAAGCCCTGCGTAAGCATTGGCTATCTCACCTCTCATTCCTAAAGGATTATCACGATTCAGCTCCTCTTTGTGCTTGTCAGACAAAAAGTATTGAGTCAATGGAACTGAGTTACTTAAGCACTGCAAAGCAGAGTTCATGAAACAAGTATTTCCAAGATTTCCAAGGCCTGTTAGCCCTGGCAAAGAACTGCCTGACCTCCGCCCATCATATCCCCAAGAACTTCTTGAACTGTAACTGCTACCATATCTGAAACAGGTGCAGGATACATATGTTTTTAGGTTTATTAGAGGCTCTTTTCTGTTATTAGTTACACTTAAATACAAAGACACCACAAACAATACATTTAGGTTGGCTCGTGCAATAAATTATAATTCCTACTTTGCAACTGGGTAAACAGGTACATGCACTTTTCTAAGCTTTATCAATGATTTATAAGAAAGTTGAACAGGCAGCTTTGCTCACCCATAAGAACTTGATAGCTGACTGCTGTGTGAGCTACTTGATGTAATCTGCAGATAAAAGAGTTAATAATTAACACCTACGATAAAATATTTTTTAAGAGAAAATAAAACTTGCTTATCAAACATTCCCATTCACTCATTGGAGGCATGGTAATAACAATATTATAGTCAACTTACTGCTCATTTATTTTGCAGTTTAAGGGAGGATCTACCATGAACAGCATTGACTATTCGGGTAAAAAGGTAAGATATAAAAAAACTTACCGTTGAAGATGAGTACGAGCTGCAAACAAAACGACAATAAAAGCAACTGTTATTATTTACATAACATTCAATGAAATACAATTTTAAAAGCTAAAGAAATGAAAATGAGAAAACCGTCTACTTTAAAAATGATAGACATGTTTTCTCATGCTAATAACATGCCAAGATTTGTTCCATAGCAAGGTGAACTTTAGTCTCACTTCCTTCCTGGCCAGGTCCAGCAAAATCATATTAAAACACTGTAAACTACCTTTGCTTTGTTTGTCGGGGCCAGGTACCATCTTCATTCTTCTTCTCTATCATAAGAACCTTAGAAACACAGCAAAAGAAGATACTCTAGTTAATTCAGCATAGCTGTATGTCAAAATATTCAACAGAATGTTGAAGTCACATTCAAAGTTATAGACATTAACTAAACAATGGAGTCCCTCTCTAAACCCAAGGGATCATTTTCAGCTAAGTGCTTTAGACACATATCCTTCTTTAGAGAGTATGGCTACAGACAAACAATATTCTATCGATGGAGAATGATCACCTGTGACAAGAGAAGAGCTGGCATCCACCTTGGAAAACAGCTTCATAAGGAGATAAGCTTCCGGAAAAAATGCTTTTTTAATATGACAAGGAGCAGTCTGCCTTAAAAATGTTGCTATTTCAATAGCTGGTACATGTAGTACTTAGTCTTCCCTAGCCACTTACTTTGTCCTTAGCTGCTGGCAAACAACTTAAAATTGCCATCACAGATTATGCAGCCGTGTTAGAGATCTAAACAGAGGCATCTATCTTCCCCACAAGAAGCCCATTCATTAAGAGACTGAACTGTGATGCATTCTCATCTCTGTAGCTGCAATCAAAAGGATTACAACTATGGGGACGAGAATGACTGTGATATCATTTGCCTTACTTGCCCCTGATAAAGACCAGCATCCTGTACTGTTTGCTCCATATTTGGAAGAAGTTCACATGAATTACTCATGTACTTATTCCACAATCTTGTTTCAGTGTCCTCTGTGATGTTAAAAACTTTCTTCATTTCAGACATAACATGACCTAAATAGTAGAGTCCAAACAACATAATTTATTAATGTAAAGTGTATGTAGATTCCATTTAAAAATCTTACTTATTCTCTAACCTCATTTAGTTTGCTACTTGAAAAAGGAGGAAGGTTTTTAACTACCAGCAATGTCACTATTGTTGAACATATAGGTTTTCTTCCTTGTTTGTCAAAAGTTGAGCATGTCCTGAAGCTTTTATCAACTGACTGAGTGCACCTGTACAGTCAAGTAGTATTCAACCTACAGGTGATTTGATTCAGAATTTCCTTTGTTGCCTAGGCCTAATTATTCATAGGAGACAAGGAAAATTCTGTTTTAATCCTGCCTATAGATTTTAAAAGCAAAATAAATGTTGTAGTTAATTTTTTATCTCAGGTAATTTTGTAATTTTCTTTAGTTTCAACTTTATTAGCATACATTACCATACCCAAAAATGAAAGAAAAAGAAATATTACCTGAGATAAAAAATTAACTACAACATATGCATTTATTAAAACCAATAACTATTCACCTCACAGACAGTTAATAAAGGAGATATTGACCTTACAGCTTTCTGGCAAGGCATCCCCTCTCTGGTAAATAAGTTATTGTCAAAATTGTGGCTCAATTTCATCCTTTATTTATATATGTAATTATTTATTCATTGTTTTAATTCCTTTAGTTTTATCCACATTATCATGCATTATCTACATGCGCAGTAAGCAAGGGACAAGTGTGACCCTATTTGGGAAAAGGGGGATTAAGGTGAATTTAGAAAACAATGTTCTAACGCGTTTAATCGGCTTCGTCGAAAAGCGTGAAAACGCATTTTGTATGCGTTTAAACAGATTTTTAATGCGTTTAAACAACCGGCTCTGTTGTACTTCAATATTGCATTTCGTATGCTGGAAAGTAAGCTAATTTAGTTGTATTTGAATGAATAAATTACCAGTGTTCTATTATATGAAATGCGAAGACGGCAGCAACCAAACAATTAGCACACGCAGGAAAGAAGATGCGGTTTTCGAGTCTTCCTAAGAATGGACCAAGCAGTCGAATTTGAGCCTACGGATTCTGCAGTTTTCATTTTGAATACAATAGCCAACAATATTGGTCAAAGAAACGCACACTGCCTAACGACGCTGCAAAATGTTTCTATCAGCATATCGGGTTTCACCAACAAAAAGGTCAATCCTTTTTCTCAAGCTCGTTTTAATCTTTTCATGCTCTTTAAATCTTCACATTCGACTCCTTCGTTTATCCTCTTTGGAATTTTTGGTGACAAAAGCACGTCGCCAGAAGCGAAGCAGAATTGAAAAAATAATGCCGCAGTCATGTTTTATGTTATCGTTCAACTAACATGAATATTTTCACATTCAGGGTCACTGGTCACAATGTCGTGACGCTCGCCCCGTAACAACAGAAAATATCAGCTTTTCGCCCGCTTTTATAACGAGAAAACTTTGACTGTACCTCTAACAAATGTGAGTAAGCTTGTGCGCAGGGAAGATCACTTATTGAATAAACCTCCAAATTCTATGTGTTCTGAATCAAGATTTCAATAAATTTCATTCCGTGACTGGCGAGTGTGGGAATGTTATCGCTAATTCCCTTGAGACATCCTAGGCTGTAATCTAATTGGTCGGCACCTTTGCATGAGATCCCATTACATAATTATGTAGACAAACATTTGCGACCGTTGAATGAACGTCGCAAACATTCATACATTGTAAGTTTTTTGCATCTAGTTCTGTTTCGAGATGGAAGTTCTGTTGATGTTTTTGGATGGAACAGCTCAAAGGTATTTGTAAACAACGGCACTGTACAGTGAATTCTACGCTATAAAGTACCGACGAATCGAACCAGAGCAAGCAACTCAGATACAAGAATCTTAGCTGGGGTACGCATGCACTTACATGATTAAAACGTTCACGATAATGTACGTTCCTTAGTTCATTGTAAAATTTAACAACGACTAAAGTAAAATTGGGTTGATTTCTTTCATGAAAAAAGTGTAGCAGATCGTGGATCATGGAAAAAACGTCAAGGTGAGCGATGTCAGGCTTACGCTGTTGCAACGAATCAAAAATCATTTGGCTTGCGTCTGTGCAAACGTTATGTAGCACAATCGCTCTTATTCTCTTTATTTTTAAAAAAGATAAACTTAATTGTCTGCATGTTAATGCATGTTCTTACATTCAGATGAGTTATTGCTGAATATTTACAAAGTGAGACTGTTGCAGATTTGTTATGTCACGTGCTTTTGTAACGTGTACGCGTGGATTAAAAGTATCAGTTGTATTTTGACTTTCTAGTGGTTTTTACACCGTTACTAAGGCCTTGTCAACTCCTCTACCGTGTCTCATGATTATTGTATTATTGAAGTCTGCAATTCATTTTTTTTTTTGTACTGACGAGTGGTAGGCCATTACCAGTAACAACATTTTATCTTTTCGAAGCCACTTTGCAGCCACTTTCCAGCCCAGATCGTGATTCGGGAATTTTCTGCATCGCTGCAACAGCGTTGTTTATCGCTCCATCATGTAATATTCATTCGTACATTCCTCACTTCAGTTGAAGTTTATGCTTATGATTTACTTACTGAGTCACTGAGTATTTAGTGTTTGGTTGGACTTTCGATCCCGCATTTCTTCTCCATTCCGAGTCGTTGAATTAAGTTTTCGATGGTTTGTCGAGCTCCATTGCTTCAAATAAATCAGAGTAACCCCGGATGACAACCAATAATGAAGCAAGTGTCCATGTAATTATGCGCTCATTTGAGGTAAATTAACAGCGTTTAAACGCACCGTTTGTATAAAGCTCTTTCGACATAAAAATCTTGCGCACGCGTTTTTTGTGCGTTTAAACATTGTTTAAATACGTTTTAACGGTGTTTTAACACGTTTATGTTTAAAACGCTAGAAAACACGTTTTTTTGTTATTCACCTTAATCCCCCTTTTCCTAAATAAGGTCACAAGTCTTAAAATGAACAACAAGATATTCTCAACTTTATATGATTTTTGCCAAGACCAGTAAAATAAGGTTTCAAAGAAATAAGAACTTAGAATTAGGACTCACCAACAGTATCTCCTTTGCTGAACTTCTTTGGGACTAGGGTGTCTGGATCAGAGTGCTGAGATAGTTTGAACTCCATAAGATACACTTCCACTTTACAATTTTTTACATACATCCCGTGTTCAACAACATTCCTTGGCAAAGCGTGTTGATCTGATGTCACTCCATACCATGATACCAGCTTGAACCATGCTTCTTCAGGTAACAGGCTATAATCCAGCTCATCTATTAAATGTTCCTTTAAAGTGACTCCATCAGCTACAGAAAATGAAATGTTTAAAAAAGGCATGACAGTGAGTGAATAAGGGCACATGAATGAAAAAGCTTAGGTTCAGTCAGTTTTGATGACATACGAAGCACCTTGGAAGTAGAGTTCCTCCTACTTAGACAGGATACTATAAGACATGCTGCATACTACTATTCAAACAGAGAAGTTATGAACACATACTAACTATGCAATGTCTTCAAAAGGTAAGGCATGATATATCCCATAAATGGCCCAATTTTTTATTCACACCTGCCAAAGGGTTCATGTGTATTTCAACTGAAAGTAAAACCTAGTGACAGAGGACACATTTATGGTATTTACTGTACCATAAAAAAGCACTGGATAAAATCAGTTACTGATTTATCTTATCTCACAGCTCATGATGATATAAATATGCAGACCATAAGTTATTATCCTTGCCCTCAGTTATCAAATGTTGGATAGCACTATCCAAAAAACATCCATAATTTGATCCAGTGGATAATGTGATCCATCTGTTTGAACACAAACTTTACAAAACTACAGAATGTACATTGTTTTTTTCAGCCCTCTAATTTCCTTTTATGGCCATGGTATTCTCAGGATAAATAAATAATTGCCCGTTACATGTATCACTGTCAACCAGTGAAGTCAAAATATTTTGAGAATAGTGTTAAAATTATTCTTACCAGCCAAAAGGCTTGAATTGTCGATAGGCCCAGGATTGTTCATCTTATCTCCAGCCCCGTACACATCCCATGTATCATATCCAACAAACTTTTTCCACTGTTTAAACCAGTAACAGTCAACAAGATACCTTGAAAAACAACAAATAAATCTTGCTTTTCTCATTGCTGATTAATTATTGTGAAAGATGCTATCTCGGGCATGTCACATAAATGTAACAACTGTTGCAACATTTATTTGGAGGGTCATGCTCATATCAGCCAGAGGAAATTCCAGCTCCCAGCCATTTAGTGACAGCCCTGGGAAGGTGGAAGAGCTCGCTGAATCTATGCCAGTTATACTACTTTTTTTACTAAAAAGGAAAAACAGATTTATGAGAAAGGAATGGGCACCTATCCAAATATTAGAATGGTTGGGATAACAGGGTAATCTGTATACCCTTCCATGTTTCAACTGTCTTGGCAACATATGCTAACACTAGAGAGCTAAGTTTTTATGCCCTTTTTATCAAATTTTCTCGTTTTTTTTTAACAAGCACACGCCGGCCCGTTCACGACGACTTAAAAATCGTCCCACTGTTGACAAATTGAAAAAATATCGAGACGAATAATGAATTATCTGTACCCTGAAGCAAAATTAGTGCAAATGTACGATAAGTCTTGACAAAGAGAAAGTTAATCTCACGGGAGAAAACAACTTCACTTCCGTTTCCCTCCCTGACAAGGCAAATTCTGGAGGAGTGTAATTTTAAACTTTAATTAACATGGCCTGTCACAATAAACTTACCAGGTATCACCTTTATGTAGGGATTTTTTCAGTTCTACGGACATTTCCTTTTTTTGTTGCTCAGTATTTGCCGGGGAAGGCTCTACTGAAGCACCGTCATTTTCACTTGCACCAGCGCCGGCCATTTTGAAGTTGTGCGGGTGCGGAGGTATTCGGTATTGCGGTTTTCACAAAATGTCATGCGCCCTTGCGCTGGCCGTCTGGGGACTTTTTTTACGGTGCGTCTCAGGTGGTGTGAGCAAGGACCTTGTGGACACTTCCAGGGGTTTTTGCAAGGCAGGGGCTGTTTTTTTTTTTTTTTTAAGCCAAAAATTTCAAATGCAAACGATTGTTTGAATATAGTCTGTAGTACGTCCTTTTCCCTGAAGAAATGCCGCAGACATACGGTAAGGACAACGAGTCAGCAAGGAGAGCGAGGGAACCGAGGCGGGACTAGACTGTAACGTGAAACCACCCTGCTTGCAACGCTTGAAACGTTCTGGGTGCTTGCGAGCCAAGATTTGTGAACTTATATAGCAATTAGAAAACACGCGCACTTTGCATAGAAACTGAAATGGTTCTTATAAATTTGGAAACATAAACTAGATTTATTTATGACATAACAAAAAGTGAAATTAAAAGGACGGAAATGCTAAAAAGAGGAAGATAAATTTACTCACACCCCCTCCCCTACAGGCACACACACTTCACACGTCCCCTTCGCTTCAGCTACATGTCTAAAGCCTCCGTGACTCAAGAAATAGAAAATGTCCTTAGCTTCCCCCAAAAGCCATGCCTTTTAATATCAGGTAAAAACCTTCACAGGATCCTATCCAGCCCAAAGATGTTTCTTTTTTTTGGGGGGGGGGGGGAGGGTAATTTTTGGAGTACTTTCAAAACAGTGATGGTTTATTAAAGTCATGAGGGACCATCATTTGTTGATTACCATCAGAAATGATGTGAACTTTTATTCCAGTTAAGCCAAAACAGGAAAGCAAAACAAGCTGACTTAAAAAGCCTTATGTGCTTTACTATTTAGAGTTTCATTGTCCAGCTCTCCAACATATCGTGCAATGAACGATCTCTGAAACATTGGCCTCGCTGAGTTCAAAAATTCAGTTTTTCATTGACTTCTGACATTTTGCAACATTGAAGGTTATTAAACCGCCCTGCGGCTATATCAGGCAATATATGACGCATGCGTCGATTATAACAAGCGCAAACAAGACTCGCTTGCAATGGTTCCTTTGACCTCATGGGCTTCTTTTCCGGTTCGCGAATGTAGAAAGAGAACAACAAGTGAGGAACTATGACGTATAAGTCACTGGCATGGCCATTGACGCAGGTTAGGGTCACACGCGCCATTTCGTCGATCACCAAACCTCACACTTCGTCCGTGGATTCATGGTGCTATTTACAGGACAGTTAAATGCCACGGAAAACTCTTTAAAATTAGAAAGCGTCCCAATAACCCTGAAACAGAAAAGTAAATTGATTCTCATTTCCAACTGATATTATAACACAGTATTATAACACATGCAAGAAAGGTTCGGCCCTCAGGCTTGTTAAATACCTTACTATCAAATTGAAACTGAGCTGTTAATGTTTTGTCTGTTTTCAGTCAGTTCTGCAATGTTGTTACCGCTCCGTTTCAGCGCTCCACCTCATTCTGTCGTAACTTGTGCGTGTGATCATTTTTTCAGCAAACTCTGTGCCAATAGATTAGTCCCAAATAACATTTTTACTGTGATAAACGGCCTAAATAATCTCAAAAGCAATTATGAACTGCCGTGAAGTGTTCAATGTTTGTTTCTCAATACAGGGGAAAACCCTTTAATTTGAAGAGGCACTGAACAATTTTACCTCATCCACGAATAAATATCACTTAATTTTTCCAAGACTTGCCTGAATTTGGGGGGAGCATGAATCTCACTCAATGTAGCAATGTATTCCGTTTTTGGTCTTGCATGACTGCAGTACTCCTGCAAAAATGATTACAAACACTCATCCCCTAAGAATCCGTTTTTATTTTCTACGTACATAAGCAGCACAAAAGATCACCTAAAGTCAGCCACTCGAGGCCTGTTTTCCAATACTGCCTTCATAACATTCCGTATAAAACGGCTGGCTTTTTTAAAACCTTTTTCGGCTCTTCCTTCTCAAAATACCGAAGCAATAATTCTGTGTTTTCATGCGTCGAAATCCATATGAACTGTCCGGTTTCATCAGTTTGGAAGTGTTTCGGAGGCTGGCTTCGCCGGTTTCGTAACGCGTGTTTATACTATCTACCAGTTTCACGTTTCTGAGCGTCTTTCGTAACGCGTGCTCACACTATCTGCCAGTTTAGTGTGGATGGACGACCATAATATTAAGTTATAGGCACTATTTTAAAATCGGGTTGTCTATTTCGTGAAATATACTACGTATGTTATGTTATTTTTAGTGCTGACCTGTGCATATCCAATGAAGAACAATTGTTCGTTGCTGTATTCCAAACCAGGAAGGAGCAATTCCTTGTTACCAGTCTTATGCAGCCAGTCGTGATAAGCCTTTGAGGAAGTGAGACAAAAACAAATGAACTTAGACCCCATTTACACGGGTCTGGCGGATGAAACTTTTACATAAGCCACCCGTTTACGCGGAACAATGCAAAGTCTGTTACAGACTGCAGTACTGTTTGCCGTTGATGAAAACTTGCACGGTTCCGCAGGTCCCGTGTAAGCGAAAGGCGTTCACGTTTTTGTCCGTTCAAAAATTTGTCAACAGAGTCATTCTTAGCAGTTGCTGGCTTTGTTTTACTAGAAGAATAATGTAATTGAAAAAGTTTCATTTGGAACTTGCAACAAAATTGCTTTACCCAAATTCACGAATTCTTTTGACCGCTTGAGTCATAGAGGCAAGGTCTCAGACAGTTGCCACAAGTCGAGCTCATGAGTTTCTGTATAAGCCGCCGGCAGAGGGAGCTTTTTCAAGCAAGGTCTGAGCTGTTGCCAAACCTCTAATGATGGTGATGTCAAGACGGAGAGATGTGCACTTCTTCAAAGAAGTAGCCTGTTTTTTTTTTTCTGCTCAGATCTCATTGCTCCGTCCACACCATCTGAACAGCTGGAGTTGTTCAACATATATGAAAATGATAAACCCATCCCTGTTGCATTATTTTTACTGAGTTTACACAGCCCATGGACTAGTCTAGAAAACGCATAAAAGTCGTAACAACAACGATCTGTGTGATCAAGAGCCACAAAAGGACAGAAACGGAAACGTCCAGTCTACTGAGCTTTTGGGATAATTATGTGAATTGCACCAAAGTTATTTTTAGATCAATTAGGCGCTTGAATTTCATCGGAAGCGGGTTCCCCGAGAGGTCTGCAAAGTTTTGTTCACTGTTGTCAAGAAAGGATAATGTGAGAGAATAATGGCGTCGCGTGTGGAGGTGCGGGCGAAAGCGATTTTGTTAACAACGAAAAAGGTTTTATCTTGAAAGATAATCGAGATAATCCAAAGTAGGAGCTAGATTCCACGATTTCGTTGCAGCTGACGGATTCGCTGGTGCGATGAATTACTCAACATGAGAAAACGGCCGATGCCACTACAACACAGAAGCACTACCCAGAGCTGGGTAGTGACACGTACATCAGTCTGGAATTTCTGCTCTCGCTTCTCCGACGTCATTACACGGGGAAACCAGTGGTGGCGTTTTTAAATGTGGGCTGTTTTCTCAGACTATGATTCTTCACCCTACGGTAAAGTATACTATACTAGTCAACTGGTCTATCCGAGTGACTAAAGTATTCGTATTTACAGTTGATATTAAGGTTATTGTAATAGTAACGTTACTTACAAAATACGACAGCTTTGTGCCTCCATTATCAGCTATATTTTCTCCAAGGGTCACCTTTCCACTGATCTGCAGCAAAAATGAAAGAGATATATAGGAGGCCGTATCATTTATTTTTTAAATCTTAAGAGCGTCTAACTCTGAATTCGAGGAAACCTCACCAATTTCCACCACTCCCACCTTCGCGTCCCCCTCCCCACCCCACTTAAAAAAAGGGGGAAAAAGAAAGAATAATTTCACGCTAGAACACTGTTTAATTTAAATGGTTAAACCACAGAATTTCGTCGGTTTAGAGACTCGACAGTATAGTAGTTAGAAGGACATTTCGATCCCCCATAATTAAGTTACCACGAGAGTTAAGGAGGATAAAACGGCAAGCCTAGGGGGGAGGGGGGGGGGGGAGGGGTCTACAAAATGAAGCCGCTTACCGGATACTTTCCTTGCACTTTGTACTTGGAGTATTGCTTTTCAATACACTTTGCTTTCTTGTTAAATTCCTTGACGGACGAATTGGACCACCATTCTTTCACAATGTCTCCATTTTTGTCAAATTTTCGACCTAGTTTGATGAAAAAACAGAGCCAAAAGTTAAAGCATACGTTCATAAGCTAATAACAGTTAGGAAAAAGAAAAACAAGATGAAGCTTTCTGTTAAGGCAAACTGGGTCACATTTTGTTTTCCCGTTGCGTGAGTGTCAAAATGAGATTAAAAGTCTCCCGTCTTCGATGGTACCTTCAAGTTGCTGTTTGTTTTTAAGACAGTTTTGTCCGCATTTTAAGATTTTTCCAGTTTAGTTCTTTGTAACTGTGAATTTGTTGTTCAGCCTTTATTTACTAACCAGTGTTGTCAAACCCATGAGTTATCTCATGTCCGATAATGGACCCTAAGGCTCCGTAACTTAGCGACCTGCAATGGAATAAACAATAAACCAGTTGCTAATGATGCACACTATAAAAAAACGGGAACGACCCAACTTTTCCTTCGTCCTCCCCGCCATCTCACGTAAACCTCACTGTCTTTTTCCAGCCAGGTTTTTATTGCCTTGAATAATCAATGACTCGACTTCTGCGTACGAGTTTTTTTTTCGAAAAAATGTTCATGCAGTGCGTATCGAAAATATTGTGGAAGGCGCAATGGGAACCAAAGGCAATAGGGTATTGATTGTTAGACTTACCGTGGAATGTTAGCAGAGTAGAAAAATGGGGACTGTAGAATACCAGCTGGGATAACTATCAAGGGGAAAAGTAAAAGGAAATCAGCATGGGTGAACAGTTTCCAGTTTTGAACGAAACAGTGGTAACGTTAAAAAACAAGTAAAAACAAAAACGACCAGCTAGGACAGCATCTCACAATTCGTCTGTTTAAACTGGTCACCAAGTTGATATCACTTGATGGCCATAATCGAGAGCGGTGACTTTGCATTGTATTTATCAGAGCATGTTATCGCGTTTCTTGGAAACATAACCGTGCACTGACTGGGAAAAGCGCTGGCGGAAGAGATTCATATGTTAATGACGGAAGGGTTTAGGGTTTAGTGTTCAGCTGGGTGTTTAAAACTGCATGTCCGACTGTCTGCCAGCTCTTATTGAGCTGACTCGGCTCCGAGGCTCTATTGCTTACCAATCTCATTTTCATAGAATTGATACATCGCGTTTATTGTTTGAGGAAACATGGGCCACCTGTAAATACAGTAAATACACAACAATTTAAAATATACAGTATTATGAATTTGATTGATTAATTGAAATGTATGAATTTTGAAAACGGTGCTATGCGCTGAACCGGTGAAAATCCACCCCCATTTACGGATTCAGCAGTGAAACATTCTTTATTATAAACATTTTAAGTAAAACCATTGGCT
>OZ037784.1:425000-505000 GCA_964035525.1 Porites cylindrica
CCCAAGCAGACTTATTCCAGCTTCCGTCATTACAGATACTCCAAGAGCCAATTTCCCTGATGAAATCTAACATGGGTTTGGCTCCCTGTCTTTCGATCTCGGCATCGTCCATACAGGAGTTGTAAAAGTCTCTTGTTTTCACCAGAGCCTCGTTCTGAGGGGCACCATCATGTGACATTTTTGACGGTTGAAGGAGTTGCTGAATTTCAGTCTCAATAACTTTGGAAAGTTTAGTAAAAGTAGAATAATCATTATAGCTCTTAGGTATTGGATTCCTCTTGATCCAGCCCCCGCATGAAAATTGAAAAAAGTCACTACAAGGGTCTACTGTGGAATCTATACTCTTCTTAATGTATTCCGCAACTTGGATGCATTCAGGAGTTTCACATATCTCCGACTTTTTTCGACTGTGGACGTCTGAAAAAATATACAAGGCTCGCTTTTGCTGTTCTGTCGAGGCATTTGGGTAATCAAAATGGCGATTAAGGACAAGTACCAAAAGTCCAACTGTACTAACACTTAAGAAGGCTGATACGATGAAGGCATATCTTCCCAACATGTTGCGCTTAACGTTTACCTGCCAAAAAAGGTGCTAAGATATTTTCGATTTCTCTCCAGAACAGCTTGGCTGTAAAGTATAACTTGATTAGGGCCGTAGAAAGTTCATTTTAAGACGGTAACTTATCTGGGCAAGCTGGGTAAGATGATATATTTGTCCAAAATGTTTGTAACATCATATCGTATATTTGGCGACACTGAGTGTCGAGCACCTGTTGGTCACATTGTACCTGTTTATTTTACCTGTCACTATTGGAATATCAAGTGATCCATGAAATTACGCTTTTCCTTGCAAGATGAGGAAGTATTCTTGAAGAAAAATGCTTTGCATATTGCTAATTTTGTGTCAAGCATGGGTAACGTTAATGCGACAACTTAGCCCAAGAATATCTGAAAACCGGGCCAATAAATCATATGTTATGAATTACACTAGTTGTTACAATAATAAAACTGCAATTAGCAAAAAATAAATCACACAATACTGGGAAAATGGCCATGTTCACCAAATTTTTGCAACCAGGACAAACATGTACAGAGTGCATTGTTCACATATACAACTTACGGGCTCGGTGGTGCAATGAAGTGCAAAACTTTGGGTTTTATCAACTGAGTTGATCGAGTCAATTTACCAACTTAAAAAGATTCACTGACACTTTTAGCGCTAGTTAGCACTTCGTAAGAGCAGGGAATCGAGCTCGAAACCTCTGGTTTTGAATCTTTCAGTTCCCATCTTAGTAAATGACTTGCACCAATATCTCAAATTTTGCGCCTGCGACAGCCTAGACGAAGTTAGTGAATCTCTTCAATCGTAAAATGTAGAATAATGGGTGCTTTATTACAGTATTCGGTTGCAAACCAACAGTCATGAGGCATGGTGCCTAGTTACCAAGCACAACTAATTTCACAGTTGGCAACTTCTTCGGATCAGTCACGGGGTTAGTTGCTCGTAGAGACCTTGCAGAGACTTAGCTGAGAAAGAAACTGCGCAGGTGACTTTCAGGTACCCGTCCGAATAATGGTACTAAAGCGCATGCGCTCCGGCCTTAAACTATCTGAATCACGGGAAAACCTTTGACTTTTGCGGTTTTTAATATTAAAATGCTAAAGAAGAACATCAGTAGGATTTTAAAAGGTAAGCTGAGAAATATTCTTAAATTTGCTTTCTTCAGACGATCTGATTCGACATATATGTTTGCTTTGTCGCAGCGGCGTAGGAAGTGAAAAGCTTGAAGGTCGTGCCTTTTTATTACATCGCTCTGTCAAAATTAGGTTATGTTTTGAAATGCGGATTATCCTCTACATGAACCTTTTGAACATCAAACAATTGTTTCGTGAAAAATTTTACTGGCTTACACACAGACTACAATCTTGAAAAGGCAACGTGCGTGAGGTTGTCAGCGGCATTGCTCATTGTCATCCAACTGTGCATGGTTGGTAAACCAGATAGTAAAGTAAAGATGACAAATCTGACTAGTCCATGCCAGATGTTAGAGCTATTAAAAGCCCAAGGGATTAAAAGTTATGATACACTGCTGGTTCAACATTTGCTATCATTCCGCCGGCAATATAAGGATTTTTACTCTGGCAACGATCTCCTCTTGACGGCATATTCACTTGGCTGTGAAGCAAGGCAAAATGTTTCTGCAAGGATATACTTGATTTTCGAGAAATTCCTTCCATGTGAAGGTCTCAGTAGCTCTCCTCTCAGATGTTAAATGGAGAGCTGTAACTGTCTCTGGTACTGCATGGTCCACCTAACACATGAATTTTCCGCAACTTCTAATAGCGATTTCTGAAAATTTCCAAAAAAGAGGACAACCTCGATACCCAGATTTTCGACTTTTTTTCCCGGAAGTTCTCTTTATTTCCATTATGAACTTTGCTCCCGGAATTTCTAGAATTTTCGGTTGAATGATTCGCATTTCGGAAATTCAACAGCTTTCGGAATTTCTGTTTCGGAAGTTTGGCGCCCACTATTTGGTATATAACTCATGCCAGTATGCCATATAGTCGCCCATCACTTTACCCACTATTTCTGCGGAAAAAATGACGTCATGGCTAAATTAACACGTGGTTCTCTGCGGATTCAAATTCCCGGATAAGCCAAGTCACGTCAGCAAATGTGGCAACAACATGGCGGATGACAGGGAAGAGGGTATGGACGGTATTCGCGAGACAGATTTAAACGACGATGTGATTTCCGGTGCCATTGGAACTAATGCAATAACGAGTATCGATTTGGAGGAAGAAGACCCACGGCGTTTCCCTGGCATGGATGAAATGTTGAAAGTTGCGACTGATCTGCAAGATAGTGGACATTCGGTACAACTCAACGATTCACCGGCCGCAACGCCCAGATTAGAATTAGAAAATTCTGGTGAGGAACACATAACTTACCTAACTGCTGAGGCCTTATTATTATTGGTTTTTTTGTATCGCATCATCGATTTGAAAGTTTCCCTGTTCTTTCACAAAAAATTTGACACATCACTCACACGTTTGACCAAGCGAGTACTTTCCAGTAGGCAAAAATTTGTTGTAAAGGGGAAAATAGAATTGAAGTTCTTAGCTAGATGAATCAAAGCTTATTTGAGCCCCTTTGCTT
This sequence comes from Porites cylindrica, assembly GCA_964035525.1. Classification (NCBI taxonomy): domain Eukaryota; kingdom Metazoa; phylum Cnidaria; class Anthozoa; order Scleractinia; family Poritidae; genus Porites; species Porites cylindrica. The sequence goes on from OZ037784.1 coordinate 428,164, forward strand.
ACATCCAATTCCTAGCGTTATAGGGAAGTCGTCCTTATACTGTACAACAGTACTGCTGGAAGTTTTACTAGTAAGTCCAACACAGTAATTGATACTTTCTACGGTTTCAACAGTTTTCTTAAGGAAAATGAGTGAACCTGCGAGAAATGCTCCACAGTCTCTGAGATATAGTCTATTTATGATGATAAATGACACAGGAAACATTTAAAGAATTTTTCTGAACTTTATGTATCGGTCAAATGGAAGCTTCAATCCCCCCTCCCCTCAAGGTTATGTTATACGGAATGATTCGCAACGACTATTTTTAGCGCAACACATATTTACAACATTGTTGCGACGTTGTTTCGAACAGTTGCAACATTGTTCCAACATTGCAATGTAGTGTTGTGCAAAAAATTGTTGTTGCAAATCTTCCTGTCTAACATCACCTTGGATGAACATAGGCTTCTGCGGGGTGGGAGCTTGAAGGCTAGCCTTACTTCATATGACTTGTTGCAGCATTCTGTTTTAGATGCATGGGGGTGCACTTTGAATTCCAGTCCATGCTGATAACTCATAATGACAGATTATATCCACTATTGTCGTAACTTCTATAATGTACTGTTTAGAGCAGGCATAGCTTCCTTTTTTAGTAGCCTGAGAAAACAGCTAACATTTTGCATTATGCTACCACTGGTTTCCCCATAAAATAACATCTGAGAAATGAGCACAAAATTCAATACTGTTGATGTGACACTACCCAGTTTTTGGTAGTGATTCTTATTGGTCGGAAATGGAGTTTTTGTGCTCATTCCTCAGCGGTCATTTCACTGGAAAATCAGTGGTGGCATCACAAAATGTTGGCTGTTTTTTCAGGGTACAGTGGAACCTTGATTTACAAACCTATATGTAATGAAGTCCTCAGTATAATGAACGATATTTCCTGCCCTACTAATAGTAGAATATGTGGAAAGGAACCTCGATATAATGAAACTTCCTTATAGCGAACATATTTTCTTGGTCCCTTGGCCCTGTGTTATATCAAGGTTCCACTTTGCACCATAGCTTTAGCTTACAATATTCATTTTTTTTTAGAAAAGTTGTTTTCAGAAATTATTTGACATTCTATTCCCATTCAAACGCTGTAATTTTGCATGTGGTTGCCTACTTGTCAACATGGCTTCCAAAACTGTGATAAGGCCTATTGCTGTGAAATTTTAACAGATATCCATCCGTGAGAGGCCTTATAAGTGTTGGTAAACTGGTGGTGGTAACTGGCATGTATTGAAAGTTCTAATTAAACTGACCTCTTTGAAGAGCAAACCCTTTATTGAGTGGACAAGAGCATTAGTCAGATTTACCCTTTTCTTCCCATATTTTTTTTTGTAAAACAGGCCTGTGTTTTGTTTACTCCTCTATAAACAAAGTATTTTTCCATGGGTGCATGTTAAACATAGGTTTCACTGTTCTATTAGTTTATTTGAGTAATAAGTCCATGGAGGATATTCTTTCAGCTTGTGATCCTCTAGCTGATATATTAAAGTAAAACCTCTATGAAGCGGACACCTTTGGGACCTTCCCAAATTTCCGCTTAATGGAGGTTTGTAAAAATTCCACAGTGTTTGTTAACAGTTAACATTCAACGGTTACTTTGTACTGTGATAAAGTTCCATGTTGTTAAGGGTGGATTTGATTGCGAATAGCTGTGCTGTGCTTTGTGCAAGACTTTTCACGGAACTTTGATTGCGGATGACAATCATATGGCCAGATATTGGTCTAAGCTACATTTGATTGACAGCTAAATGTATTGATTTATAAAGTAAACCAATAGTCCAGTTCATGCTATTGTATTTGTAAAATAACTTTGAGTAAAAAGAGTAAGGTTTTCTTTGAGTTTACTGTTGTATTATAAACTGAGATAATATTTTCATGTGTTTATCACACCAGGGCCATCCTCAGTTTCGTGGCAGCCTCCTGATGGGACATATCAAAATGGCCATCCATCTGCCCCAGCTGTTATTCGTCCTGGCACTGTTCAGAAAATAGATCACCTTAAGAAATGGAGTATTTCAACTTACAAATACACTAGGCAGTATCTTTCAGAAAGGTTTGGGAAAGGAACAAGAACTGTAGACACTGAGCTTGAAGGACAAATTCTTTTGCTAAAAGAAACACAGGTCAAGTATGCTAGCATCCTGAAGCTTGCAAAACAGATGACGCAACATTTTCAACACATGGTTCAAAGTCAACGTGGTCTTGCTGATGCTTTTGCTGATTTAGGCATGAAATCACCAGAGCTACAGGATGAGTTTAACTACAATGCAGAGACTCAAAGATCTCTTGTCAAGAATGGTGAAGTTCTTTTAGGTGCTCTAAATTTCTTCACGTCCAACTTGACCACGCTTGTACACAAGACCATGGAGGACTCCATCATGACAGTGAAAGCTTATGAGTCTGCCAGAATAGAATACGATGCCTATAGAACAGACTTCGAGACTACCCAAGCAGGACCAAGAACAGCAGCAACTGCTGTAAAAGCTGAAGAGGCCAAACAACAGTATGATGTGCAAAAAGAAAAATTTGACAGGCTCCGTGGGGACTTGGCTATCAAGCTCAGATTTTTAGAGGAAAACAAGGTAGAGATGAATGAATCCCTATTACTGTTCATGATTTGAGTGTGATAGATGGAAAGTGGACTGTTTTTTTATTGTTCTTACAGACACCAAAGAACAGAATAAATAGACTTCATTTTTATGTGCATTAAAAGACGTTTAATTTCACAACTGCCAAGTTGTCAATAGAGGCTATATTTCTGTTAATAAACAGTCCTGCAATGAATTGACTTTTAGTGTACAGGTTGCTTTTCTCTGTATTATTTTTTGGCATTTTCTGTAAGTGCTCAGAATTCTTCTGTGTGGAAATGTGCTTCACAGGTTATAAAATTGTATGAGGTATGGTATTTAAAGCATTACTTTTCGTGCCTGCAAAGCTTAACTTAACTGATCACATTTTTTTTTTCTCTGTTTGACTTAAATAGGTGAAGGTGATGCACAAGCAGTTATTGCTCTTCCAAAATGCTATAAGTGCTTATTTTGCTGGGAATAAGCAGGCCCTGGAGAACTGTATGAAGGAGTTTCACATCAAAATCAAGAGCAATGAAGGCAAACAGCAATCATTTCTGGAACACTAAAAGACAGTTATTGACGCATCATGTTTGTAGGTTATAGAAAATTTGAACAAGCAAGGACAAAAATAGAACTGCTTGTGTGATTTACATCACAGTAAGCTTTCTGTTGCTAGTAAGATGATTTTATTGCCTTTGAGCATTAACTTATTAATGTGAAATCTACTTAAAACCAAAGAAAAGGAGCAGATACATATGGAGAAAATAATGTGGTTTTTAGACTTTGGCTTGTTATCTAAAATTTAAGTTATGAGAAGTTTTTCATGTTCAGTGGCTCTGTGTATCTTTATCTGTATGCAAAAAAACATCAGTAACATTTTTTTTACGCGGCATGTAGTTTGAAAATAATATTAGCCTTCTTATTCCTAGATCATGTTATGACAAGATTATTTGTTACTCTAATTTTGAGATCTGAGGACAAAATCCTACTGAAATTAAATTTCTCACAAAACCAATTTCATATATTAAAGGTACAATGTATTCAGTGGTTTGGTAGATGAGTGTGGATACATGTAGACAGTAAATAGGAGGTTTAAACAAGATTAATGTATCAATCTATTGTTCAATTTCTCTTATCTTTTTTGTGTTCCTTTCCTGTATATTATAAAATGATGACGCAACTGAAAATAAAATTTACACTGCTACAGTCAAGTAGTATTATAGGTAGTGAAATTTTCTTACAACCTTGAAGGAAAACAAATCAGGGATAGGGAACAAATGGAGAACAATACAAATGTAGTTTAGCAAGTGAAGCTAATGTATCTAACTTTTGATTGTTTAAGTTGAAGAGAATAAAACAGGACAAACTATTCACGACCGAATAAAATAGGACCAATGCCTTTACATTTAGCTTTTCCTTGTTCTCTCTCTGAGAAAATATTCTCAAGGTCATTGAAAATATCTCAACTTACCTACAGTATTCTTGTAATGTGTTCCTTTTAATTTAATACTCTGTTCAGAAACATACATCAGGGAATAATATTATTATGATAAACATACTTAGTAATAGCTCAGTCAGAGTGAATTCTGGTCTGTTTAGAGGTAAAAAGGAGAAAAAAGCAGAAGTCTAAAACATTTGCACAGGTTAAGTAGTTACCAGGGCCCAGTTGTTCGAAGCCCAATTGGTGCTTAACATGGGGTTCATGGGGTTAAATTTAACCCTGGTGTCTTTTTCTTGTGCTCAAAAGCATTTTCTCAGATAACTTTCTCTGTTATTTTTAGAACTTCCAATCATCAACCTGTAGACAAAAAGAATTAAAACCGAAATGCTTTTTAAGCTTTCAAATCTGAATTCAAATCTCGCACTAACATTGGGTTATCTTAACCCAGCTTTGAACAACTCAGCCTAGGTCAATAAACTGTAAATCTCTTAATTAATATCAAAATGTGTATTCATGTCATGCCAAATCAAGGTAGTGTGAACACTTTGCTCAGTCTTGAAAGCTGATAGGAGTATCAGTAAGTTATAAAGAAGTTTCTGTTAAATATGACAAATTGCAAAGCAGGATCTTTCTTTGCTGATAAAAATGTTAGTTTTTCAAAAGTAACTTAGAGAACTTGAAGAACTGGTCTGAGGACCTCTTGTCATTGTGAGATTTGACAATGACTTTCTATAGCTGAAGTCAAGTGTATTAGTTTACAATAACTGGAAATATTCTACTGGTTCTGTTTTGTGATGTTCTCTATAGGGTCCCACTCTAACCCGGGGTTCCTCTCTCTTCTGAAGAAAAAGAAGGATGCCTTTGCTTTTAGCCTGCGAACCTCTTCCCAGTTGTTGCTTCTCTCTACTTTTTAGCCGAGAGAAGTGACAACTTTGAATAGTTTTGTGTTTTTCACAGGTGACTTTGCTGTTGTTGGAAGTATGAATAATAATGGTAAATTCAATAAACATATGGTGTCAATGTTAGTTTCCCACCATGCAGTTCAGTTGGAGACCACCATTTATCACAAATTATGCTATAAAAGTCCCCCCCCCCCCCCCCCACAATCCTATATAGATATCATCATAAAATGCCACCTTTCCAGCAACTTCCTACGAAACGTTTTTGAAAGAGACTGTAAAAAGAAGGAAGGTCAGCTGGACTTTTAGCGTGATGTAAAACAACAACAATGGAAAACAGAGAGGGAAAGGGATGGGGGAGGTGCTTTTCTTCTCTTTGCCAAGTGCTTGACCCTTTGTCCCGCTATGTAAAAGAGTGGCACACAGGGTAGCTAATGTAATGTTGTCAAGGGAAATTCTCCTTCGTATACGAACGTATACTAAACAATAAGAAGATATTTGAAACAATCCTTTCTCTACTTGACCTGACCTCTATTATATTTGAGAAAACAAAACATTGCCATAATACACTCCGTTCCCCCGCCCCCACCCCGCCAAAGTTTGCATAATTATGCAAACTTTGCTGGGGCGAAGCCCGACCGTCTTAGCAACCCACAGTGCTTTGCTGACCGTACGAGTTTGGAAGCTATTCCTTCCGGTTATCGGAGCGCTTGTTTCAGTCATTGTTAAGGAAATTTGACATGGTTCTCGATATTAAAGCTACATTCATGTGACTGAAATCAAAACACTCAAAACTGGGCATCATGTACTTCGATCAAGGAGAGCAGAGGGAACTGAAAGTTTCCGTTATGTGGAAACGAGCCCAGGGAAAAAAGAAAGTGCTCACTTCAGTGAACTGGAAAGAGCGAGTGTTTGTTCTCACCCCTAAAACTCTCAACTATTTTGAAGGCTCTGCAGAGGTAAGGATATGCAAATACCTTAAAATGATGTAAATTGTACTTTGAACGCAATATTTCATGTCATAGATCGATTGTTTTATCTCCGAGTTTGTGCGTTTTGCACTAAACACTGCATGAGCTTTAATCTGCTTTAAATAGCTAGCGGTAGAATGCTTTTTTATCGATCTCTGCTGAAATGTAAGTTGCTCGAAGTTTCTTGATTTGTATGTTAATGATTAAATCATCCTTGGTTTGCAAAACTCCTTAACTGATTTCTTAACACTATGTTAGCAACAATCTGTGGTACGACGAATTAGCGTTTTTAAATTTAAGTTAATTATTTATGTTATGCCCTCCTTGTTTAAGCACTAAATTTAACCTTGAGCTTATTTATTTAAATCAAAGTTTCTTTCATACCAGTTTTAAACTTTTACAGAGAGGAAACCTTAATATACCAACCCATTATGGACTAAAAGAGTTCCAGAAAATATCCCTCCCCTACCCCTGTAGCTGCAATATTTTATTCCTCATGCCTCTGGAAATATACCCATATTTCAACTGATTCTATAAATGAATAATTTTACCCCCTCCCCTCATACTCCTCTATTTTGGGGGAATTGCAATTTATTTTTAACCCCTGCAAAATAACTCCTGTCAAAATGTCACAAAACACAGAGGAACTGGAACAGTCAGTCCATTGAGTTACAATCTTAGTGGTTGCATTTTCATGAGGGATGTTTTGGGTTGCTTAGCGAGTGTTAACTGAGTAGAAATGGCTATGAAAACAATTTTGTTTCCAACTTGCTAAGTTTACTGAGTTGGGGAATTTGACCCCAAAAACAATGAAACAAAGAACTCCTTAGATTGAAGCCAGGAAAAAAAAGCTGCTTAAGCTAGTTGGTAATTAACATCAAGTCATTTTCATCTGCTTCTAAGAGCTATTAACCTGAACCTACTTTGAAATATGTTTTATACTGCTAAGTCCGTGGATGGAGTAAGTAATCTATCGCGTCACGAGAGTGTTAGGCAGGAAAAACTGCCTTGTGAAAACACATGCGGCATGGAGGTCACAAACTTCATGTTATACGTGAGTATGGGTTGCTGACATCTGAAGTACTTGGCTCCTGTTAAAATTATGTTTATGATATTTTTTTGAGCAGAAACGTGGAAAACGAAAAGGAAGTATACCTCTAAGCTCAGTGAAAGCAGTAGAGTTTGTTGAAGACACTGCATTTGACCACGTCAAGAAATACTGCTTCCAAGTGAGTTCAGTATAGTCTGATTGATGAACCTCTCATGGAGTTGTGCATGAGGTGCTTGGAATAAGGTCTCTATTGACTCCTGATCAAATATAAAATGCAGAGTAACTGTGAGACAGTCATTGTAGACTGCTATATTGTTTGCTCATAATGTATTTATTATAGATTTTTTCATATTACAGGTACATGTGTGAATTCCAAATCTTGTAATGTTTACATGTATTTCATATGTCTATTTGTGAATGTTCTGACAAAGACTGAAACACATGTTCAGACCATGGTCAACTTGATATGCAGTCATTAGTAATTGGTTGGGTGATGTCTGCTAAAATCTGTTTCACAAATTAATAATATAATAAATTATTATATTATATATCCACAGGTTAAGTACACCAGGTAAGGACTAATGAAGGCACTACCATATATTTCTACTGCTCAACAGGTTGTCTATGATGATCTGGTTTTGTACATCAGTGCAAAAACCGAAGATGAAAGAAAAGACTGGGTGGATTCCATTCAAGATGGTACTTAAATAGATTCCATTTTTTGTTGATAAAGACAAAGATGATTTATGAGGAGCCTTAATGCTCTCACTCCTAGACCATTGTATAACAGGATTATTTGTCACCCGTACTATTAAATCTGTGGATGAAACCCTGTGGGGTTACCATTCAAGTAATTAAAGCCTCTTTGCCAGACCTTTTGGTTATCACTAGAGGTCTTTGATGTGACTAAGGTAAAATTAATGGAAGTGTATAAAGTCATAATAGTACTTAAATTTAAAGGTAAGGGTTGCATACGTTATACATCTGATAATAACACTTTGTTTCTAGAATGTAGTGGTAATAAGTTTCTCCTTATGGAATACCATCCTGGAATTTTTATAAACAAGTGGACATGCTGTGATGGGAGGGAGAAGACAGCTCAAGGTTGTCAGAAATCTTTTGCTGCAAGTGAGAAAGATGGTTATCAAGGTAAGAGCAAACATTTTATACACTACTATGAATTACTTGAATTTACCAAAAATGTCCCTAAAGTTGCAAGTATAAGTATGATTAATGGAATCTGAAGCTCGTTTTGATGCCCCAGACATAAAGGGGCAAGAGTTTTGGGATAATAATATTATTATTTCAAGTGACTGAGTTTGAAATCCTGTACTTGTACTCAAACTCACACTCATAATCAAATCTTAATGTCCCTACCTTCTAGAGGAGGTGCCACAAATTGCCTTGGCAGAGACACTTAATGATGAACTTTCTCTAAGACAGAGACCACTGGGAAGTGAATAAAGTATCTGACTTTATTAGAAAGGAGATGTGTGTGGCTGAGCGGTTACAACCTTGAACTCTGGATCTGGAGGTCTGGGTTTCAAGCCTTGCCTGTTGCGTTGTTTCCTTAGGCAAGGTACTTTACCCAACTTTGTCTCTCTTCACCAAGGTGTATAAATGGGTATAAATGGTGGGGGGGGGGGGGGTAACCCTGCGATGGACTAGTATCCCGTCCAGGGGGGAGTAGTGATACTCCTGGGCATGCTTCATGCTACAGAAACCGGTATAAGCTCCAACCGTTTGGGCCTTTGGCTCATCTGGCCTTCACCTTACCTTTATTACAAAGGGTGTCGTTTTTGTAGAAGGTTAAAGGCAGGACTAATCATGGGCAGTTGAACAGACAGACCTCTATGTTTAGCGAGGAGTCTGTCTGGTCAACCCAGTATGGTTGTCAGATGAAACGAATTTTAGGGCAAGGAGCCAGTAAAATGTTATAGTACTTACAGGGTGTTAACATGTAAATATGATATATGGGCGTGTGATTATCTACCATTTTGGTATTATTTCCTTTTTGTAGGCGACAGTTACACTCGTTCATCATTTATAGCAACTCAGCCCTTGCCTCCCATCCCTTCTGAAGTAAGTACCTTTTAGAAGCTAGTTAATAATACTGTGTTCAGTAGGGTCAAGGTTTGAGGGCCTCAGTGCCCCCCCCCCCCCCAACCATCCCAAGTCCTCCCCCACCCCAGTAATTGTCCGCCTGTAGATTATTTTCCGCCCTACACATGTTGTTATGGTTTGTTATGAAAATGTGGCTCAATTTTGTCTTCAGTTAATTGATATTGATTCCTTTTGTTCTGTGTTGTGATTTAACTTAAGAATAAAAGTGAACCACCAGCGGTGCCTGCACCAGTTCCCAGAGAAAGAAAAGAACCTGAAAAAAAAACTGAAGTTGTAGTGGCCATTTATGACTTCAGTGGAGCTGAACAAGGCGACTTGTCTCTCATCAAGGTTTGTTTATGTAAATATGAGTATTTTAGTGTGTATATTATTTAAAAGCAGAAAGACGTTTTAGGTCTGTAAGTGAACCTTGTTGTCTTGGTTTCAATGCATCATATGGCCATACATGGCTTGATAGATAACACATTGTGCCAGTAGATCATGGTAAGTCAGAAACCTTGACAGAATGGACATGGCAAGTTCCAGCCTTGAGCAGCATATCAGCAGAAGTAATTTTGCAGTTGTTTGTTTTTTTACCATACTTTCTGTTTAACACTGCTCATATGGTGAAGTTGCGTAGTTCCAATAAACATTGTTGTCTTATTTTTATCAAACTCTAAAGTCAATGTTTTGGATGTTGCTTGGTGTATTTCTTTTCAAGGCAGTTACAGCTGTAAGGATAAAAAATATAATTATTTTGTCTAGTCAGTGTTCCATCATTTTGTTAATCTCCTTTGTTCTCTTTTATTAGGGAGAACAGTTAACAGTCCTTGATAAACAAACAGATCATTGGTGGATAGCCAAAAATTCAAGAGGGTTTGTAATGTTTGTAAAAAATAATGCATTAGAAAACAATAGCATTGTTTGGGCATCTCATTGAGTGTTTTTTAATATTTTTCAGAGAAAGTGGTTTCATTCCAAGTAATTATGTAAGAAGGCAAGGATTGGAAAGTGAAAGGTGTGTTTAAGTCCCTTCTGTTTTCACCAGAGAGATTTTAAATGCGTATTTGTTTCATGTAGGACTGATGGACTTTAACCATAATGTGAAGGGTCTGTCTGCTTAACTTTGACCAATCTAACATAGTTGAATTTACGAATGAAGCTTCTCAGTTATAGGACTCTTTAAACCTGTAGCGATCCAAAGTTCACCTGATCTCCTTAGGGCTCAAAATAATTTTTGGACATTGGACGGACACAATCACCAGCCAAAGAAAATTCTGTTTGGTCAAGTCTCATTTCTGACCAGTCAAAATATTGGGGAAAATAGTTAACTGATCTTTGTGTAATTTTTTATTTGTATTTTTACAAAGAGGCAAAAATCTAAGATTTACAGGTGAGGATTTGGCTGTTTGTTCAAGAACGAGAGTACAATGTGCATAACCAGTCAACATGTCCAGCGAGTAAAGTTTTTGGCTTGACTTCTGGGGGGACATTGTCCATTGACCGACTGTTATTTTGTGTCCTACTCAAATTTTGTCAGTAGCTATTGATATTTTTGAACTACATTTACATATGACAAAGTTATTAACACATATTTTAAAAATTTTAAATCTAACTGTGTGCTGACATCCGAGCTTACTGTTCACATGTTAAAATGTATTGTAAGAAAGCACATCTGTTGTCCTCTCATTCACAACTCTTCATTCATTCATAACAGTAACTGCAATTTTATTTTTAGCTGGTTCCAACCTGAAATGTCTCGACAGTTGTGTGAGGATGTTTTGAAAAAGGAGGTGGGTAAATCATTGTTGTGAGAAGTAGCTGCAAATGTTTTAGTATTTTATCTGAACAAAGATACCTTTACCAATTTATTGAGGCAGTTCATAAGAGAAATGCGTCCTAAACATATTTTTCAGGGTAAAGAGGGCTGTTTTGTAGTCCGAAACTCAAGTAGAGAGGGAATGTACACCTTGTCTGTTTTGTAAGTGTTTTTCCCTTTTATTTTTTTTTTGTTTCTTTATTTATAAATTTTATTAACCATTCTATTCTTTTGAAGTTTTGCCATCATTAAGCTCTATCATCTATCTACATAAGTGTTTAGGGCAGTATAGAGCATTGCTATATTTGTTGTGAACTGTTTATGAGCCTCTTTCCATTCAGTTAACAGACATTAATATTACTTCTTTTCTGCATTTGTACGCAAGTGAAACATAACATTAAACTCTTAGCTAGGAAACCCAGCCAATAATATCTGTTTTAGAAGGGAAGTGACTCCAACAGTTAATCTCCTCTTAGAGAGATGTGGTGCTGCCCTTAATGCCATATAGTGGTCAATGTGAAATTTCAGAATATTTTGTTATAACATCTTGGGAAATGGATAGTTCTGTGCAAAAGGTCTTCCAAAGAGGTTTCATTTAAATGGTACAAACCAAGGATTTCATCCTCAGTTTTTACTTAGAGTGAAAAAGGATCACACCATTATGGTCTTGATCTAGAAGTGAAAGGGATGTAAGCCAGAGCTTATAAGCTTTTGATTTGTTACTCTAGGCATGGAGACCATGTTCGGCATTATCACATCAAGGAAGATTGTGGGCAGTTGTATATATCAGACAGACATAGATATCCAACAGTGTCTGAACTCATCAATTATCATCAGCATAACAGTGGAGGTACCTTTATAATTATTATTGATGTGTTTCTGTTGACTGACTGTATTAACCCTTCAAACCACAGTATCTACATACAATATATTAAAGTGTCTCATGACTGATCTGACCAAAAATGCCTTGTTGCCATCAATTAATGTGATACAACTCACTTGGACTCTTGGACTTGAAGATTACTACCACACAGGTTGTTGAAATGTCAGTCATTGTCAACAGCAGTCCTATTCTGAACTATGCTCGCCCGGACAATCATGCTACACCTATTTACAGATGTATTATAAACAATATCCATCCTCAGAGACCCAGGAGATGCTGTTTGCCGATTGGGCACAATAATACAAAGCATTTTTGTGCCCAATCAGGAGCCAACGTTCGCTTAAGCATTTGGAAATGGTCCAGTGAGAGTGGGTACCCAGAGGCTTTTCCGCCTGTGCTTGAAAACTTTTAGTGCACCATTTCTCCCAGCCCGACTGACCGCCCCTGGGTCTCCAAGGATGAACCATATCAAGACAGGCTGTTAATTTTAACCCCTTGCCTACTAGAACCAAATACATCCAGCAACCAGCAACCTTTCTCAACGACCAGAGTTCCTTTCTTAATGACCAGACTTTTGGTGATTTCATTTGTCTGAGGACATATATATATGTCCTGGGTTGCTGAAGGACTCCACACAGGATGTATATATATGTCCTTTGTAGACAAGGGGTTAATTAAACTGAATAATTTTGCATAAAACATTAACATTTAATGTTGTATTCCAGGCTTAGTTACTAGACTAAGGCAACCTCCTTCATTTGGTCAGGCACCAGTAGCGGCATTTGGTCATGGTATGTAGTTGCCTAAAAATATGATGTATCTTTTATATATTTGAATATTCACCCCCATGACTGACACCTCTAAAATATTCACTTGTAAATGTTAGTTAATAGTTTGGTAATGCTAAAAAGAGACAGTATAGCTTGTAGCAAAATTGAGATTATATTCATAGCTGTCCCTTCTTTCCTTGTAGATGTATGGGAAGTGCCCAGATCAGAAATAGTGCTTGGAAAGGAGTTAGGTTCAGGCCAGTTTGGGGTGAGTGTAAATCATCTTTTTTAACTACTGTATTGCAAACTGGATGATGGACAGGTAAGTCAGCCAGCTCCCAGCTGGAGGCCCCTGATCCCTTCCTTGACTGGTAAATACTGCAAACCTAATATTATTATAAGCCTCCCAACTGAAACAGCTGACAGTTCAGGCACCTGTCATACTGATAAAACAGCAGTGAACTAGCTACTGGTGATCTGCAATTTCTGGATATTTCCTTACAATAATAATTTCCTAGTAGGGTAACTTTGTAAGGGCAGTAAATATCGAGTAGCTGATAATGCTGAGATATTCATTTTTCATACAACAGACTGTGAGACAAGGCTGGTGGCAACAGACTCCTGTGGCTGTTAAAATGATGAAGGAAGGCGCCATGTCTGAAGATGACTTCATAGATGAAGCAAAAGTCATGACGTAAGTGCAGTTATTTACCTTCTTAAAATAGACACTTTTGTGAAAAAACCTAGTGTCCGCTTTACAGAGGTGTAAAAGTTCATTTAATGCAAGGCGCATGGGAAGCCTGTGTAGAGCTTTTCCACACCCTAAACCTCCTCCTAGATTTCTGAAAAAACTGAAACCTGCAAAGACGCAACCTAAGGGTTGAAAGTAAAACATAAATTTCAATATTGCGTCGTTTGTTGTGTTTTTTGACGCAGTGGCACAAAAGTTTTTTGAATTGATCACAAATTACTGAAATTTAAAAGCAAACTAGACGCTTAATTAATAAAAACGTACATGGTTGCCTCTTGCTTTTCTAACAAGCCAATGAATGTTTTGCACTGCAGAAAATTCCACCACCCTCATCTTGTGCAGCTGTTTGGTGTTTGCAGCGAGAAACCCATTTATATCATCACAGAATTTATGACACAAGGTGGGATATTTTTTTTATTAACGCTGCTTGAATTAACCACAATCAGTGTTTTTCTGTCGTCTTGTAACCTCTCTCCTTCTTATAATTTCACTTTTCCTGATCAGTAATGACCCTATAAGATATTATGTTAAAAGAAGCATTCAAACTTGAGAGAAAAACGCTGTACACTTATTCTCTTTAGTATGTTGCTAGCCAACCTGCTTTCAGAGATTTTGTTTTAAGAGGAAACGAAAGAAAACTTCTTTGAATTTAGCTGTTAGCTCGCGTTAGAGATCAACTCATGATTTATTTTGTTGATAATTTAGGATGCCTTTTAAACTATTTACGGAAGAATCAAATTCGCCTGCAACCTCCACAAATGACAGAAATGGTTCGACAGGTAGCCTATGCTATGACTTATCTGGAAAGTAGGAACTTTATCCACAGAGATCTGGTAAGTTAAAATGAAAGCATTTTGGAATTGGTGTTATGCAACTGTTGTTAGAGAGCTTAGGAAAGTACGCCACCACAACTCAACGGGACGGCAGAAACACAAAAAACAAAACAAAACAAAAAAACCATGATAGGGTTGAGTGAGTAAAACAAAACTTCTACACGTGCGTCAGTATTTCAACCAACTCCGACCTTCTTAAATTTCAAACTGAGTGCCCTTACTTAGTAATGCTGCTAACTGATGTCATCATTTTTGTCATCTTTAATCAGGCAGCAAGAAACTGTCTCATAGGAGACAATAATATAGTAAAAGTAGCGGATTTTGGTTTAGCGAGGTGAGTTATTTTTTTTCTTATTAGAAATAGTGAACTACTTGATGTTTTAAGTTGTGTTCACACGTGTGTCATAAAACTAAGTGAATGTTTTATTTGGACCCGTCAGAGGAACACCAGGGGCAACTGAACAATCTAAGGAGTCAAGCGCGAGAAACCGCTTCTGTTCAATTCAAGTCGTGAATCTTGAATCGGTTGATTTTTTTCTGATTGGTTGATGGAGTGTGGCGTTAGATTTTATTGACAAATTTCAAAGCTTGGCGATGCAGATAAATCAAAGCGATCGTGAAGTTACTTTCAACTCTCCACTGTTTTCTCCGCTAAAAAACCAAGCTTTATGTTAAGTCTCTAGAGTGGTTAATACTACGACTAATATTATTATTCTTTTTTAATATGTTATTGTTGATTCCCGACAGATATGTCATTGACGATGAATACACGGCATCAGAGGGCACAAAATTCCCTATAAAATGGGCCGCCCCTGAGGTCATTCTCTATACTAAGTTCAGTAGTAAATCGGACATCTGGGCTTTTGGTAAGACGCCATTCAAGTTACTGTTTAATACATCTCGCTGTATTTATGTTGCTTTTCTGTTTATCCTCGTCGTTTTTTCTGTCTGGTTTCCTTTTACATTGCTGCCTTTAGTTTTGACGAATTGAACAGGCATAACTCAGTGATATATATTGGTATTGATAGGTATTTTAACCTGGGAAATATACACTGGAGGAAAACAGCCTTATCCCGCAATCAACAACACCGATGTTGTTCAAAAGGTTAGCACTCTCCTCCTCAGCTGACGTAGCTGATAAAAGTTTACTTCTCCCTCCCCAGTCTTCTCTTGGCGCGCTTTGCACCTCGAATATTTTTTCATTCCTTTTATTATTTTTTTTGATACCTTAGCCATGTTTTTTACGGCTGAATGAACCACTTGGAGTATAAATATTCTTATCAGAAGAGTTGTTCTCATTAAGGCAATAGGATAATTTCATTAGTTTGCTTGATCTCAGTAAGGAGACGAAACTGAAAAAAGATTTGCATACCGGCTAAGATCAGGTTTACGTAGATCCCCTGCTTCGGTTTCCATCTTCCTAAACGCACCTCCTCGCTCTTCGCGCGCATAAAAAGGAGGTGCCAAATTTTCAGTTCATGTAACGCATGGCTAACGCATGTCTAGCAAGGTAAGATTCTTGCCTAATCCCTAGGCCTCATTATTCCGCGCGGCTAAAGCGTTTCGGGTCACGTGGTCCAGTCGACCGAGAGGAACTGGGAAAACGCCCGTACCGGGAAAGTAAGATTCAAGGTTGCGCGCACACAATAGTCTCATCTTTTCCAGTTAAAGTACTATTTGAAGAGCTTTTGGTTTCAATGATGCGATAGTTTTTTAATTTCTTTACTGATCAGTGAAAAACCAGTGATGTTTGTTTTACAGATTCTGAATGGTTATCGACTACAAAAACCAACAAGGTGTCCTGAAGAGATGTATAGAATTGTGGAGAGGTGTTGGCATGCGGTAAGCTGTTTGCAGTGTCGCAGTATTTTTTTTCTCTGTGGTATCAGGTGGAGTTACTCTTTTTACGAGTGAAGAAGTGTGATCAAAGTTCACAGACACTATAAAAGAGTTAAGAGTATAGATTATTTGAACCTCGGAGACGGAACAATACCGTGGAAAAAGAGATTTTTTCAGTTATGTCGGGGTTTGTCTTGGTTTGCTTTTGCGATGGGATATAAAAATACTGCGTGGGAAAATCCTGAAAAAAATTGATTCGCGTCTACCTTTTTGTTGCGTTGTTGGTGAAAAGCCTTGTTACTAACTTAAACTTTTAGCTAATCAGAGGTACAGCACATAGTGATTTTCTAAAAATTCAATCCAATCAGAACTTTGTAAATCTTGGCGCTTTTCCTTCGAAAGTGTCTACAAGAAGGAAAAACTTCCTCTTAATATAGTTGTTGTTGTTCTTTTCCCCAAGGAACCAGAGTACAGACCGGCTTTCGCGTCAGTCTACAGAAGTATTGTAGAGTTTACTGGTGAAGATTACGACGAAACTGTCGAATAATAACGAATGAAAGGATGGCTCAAAGACTATTTTAAATGGAAAAATTAAATCAATTTATATGCAAATTCAAGAGAGACTGATATAAATTTTGTAGTGAAACGTCATTGTAATCATATTGGTTTTGATGTTTTTTGAATGAGAATGATTGGTTGTAGATAGAAAATGTCAGCAACATGAGATAATTGATGAGACTTGTAATAGCAGGTTAAAATCGTGTTGGTGAATTGTTGTGTACTGTACTGAATGTTGTGCAGACGAATTTTCCTAACACGCAGGTCACAGTTCAAAGCGATTGAAGTTGGATGTAATAAGCAGACAGGAGTGTTTTGTCAACAATTTTAGATTTGATAAGACACGGACTGTAAGTTTATTGAACGGCTTTAAAACCTTTGGTATTTTTCTGTCAATTCTCCGAAGCTAACCTTCGCTTTAAGGTTGATGTTTTGTAAGGACAATTAGAAATGATGATGTAAGGCAGTCAATTAAGATAAATTCATTTTTGTTTCACCTTATGTTTTTGAAGATGGGTTTATTTTAAAGTTTTTAACACTCAGTTGCTGTAAATAAACTAGCATAGTGTATTGTATCAAGCTGACGCCAACAAAAGAACTCTGAAGAGAGCATTTCAAAGTACTCTAGAGGGCGATATAATTAATTGGTTCTTTTGACACCAGTTCCCCTTACTAATGGTCCGTTGGAGTCTACTAGTGTTCTGATTAGAAACGGGTTTCGGATTTCAGGCTCTTTTCTTTGTTACGTTTCCTGTATTCCACTGAAGAATAGTTTCATATTTAGCGAGTTTCGCCAAGACTATGTTTCAAAACGAGGCTAAGTGCGAATCTTTTGATATGAAAATGTTTTTTATTCTCGTGCAATTAAAACTCATTTTTACATGAACGGTTCTGCACTCAGCCCCGTTTTGAAAGTGAGAGTTTTTGGAACTCGGATATGGCCTAATCGGTTACGGGAGTAAGTTTTCTTTGAGTGAAACGAGGCGCGTATCGCTGAGTCAAATGGTGCATTACCTTCAGTTATATCCAAGTTTTGATGAAAATATACGGAAAGAGTCTTACACACGTTGTCGTATAACATAAGTAACTTAATATCTGCTGCTTTCCATTTAAACTGTTCATTCCGTATTCTGTGGTGCATTTATTCTTTTTTCTAATAAAGCATCATTTTAAATTAGTTCCTCAGAAACGTGACTGAAAAGTTGCTATTGTCTAGTTTTTGTTATGCCGGTTGGGTTTGGTTTGAGACACTTGATACTCGCCTAGAACTGGCTGTTTATAGTAAAAGTATATTTTATGCTAGTTATCACTTTGCAAAAAATACTGTAGATAATTTGATAAACTAAATTTTACATTAGTTTGCTTATTTACGTACACAAGTTTATTATAAAAGAATGAACGGTAACGCCAGACGTTCTACCTAGTGTTTGAACGTTACTTGAAAAAGTGCAATAAAGTATAAAGTTAAGTAAATGTACAAACCCTTTTTGCGCAGAAGAGAAAGCTATTTTCATCTATGTTCTTTTGCCGAAGCTTTTTTTTGTCCATGTAAATGATGGAGTCATTGTTTAGTGGTTCTAATTTCTGAGGCTATGGATAAAATCGCAATATAACGAAAGCTCATTATAGCCAACATACTTTTATTACATAGATACTGATGAAATACGAGGATTTTTCCTTTTACTAAAAAATCATATCTTCATCGCTCGCAGTGAAGATACTATTTTTATCTTTCACGTGTGGGGATATTGGTGTCACCATGGTTACTAACATTAATTTTGACTTTTTGGAACAGAAAATATAAGTATTATTGTCTTTATTTCTCCTTTATAACTTTATATCCGAGTTTCATAACATTTTTGTGACAGGCATTTTGTGGTAGGTGACCACTTTAATCCCCTTTTGCACTATTTTGCCGTGGCGAAAATGAATAAGTAAAAGTTGTGTTTTATGTAGGACTTTCATCAGTATCTATAAAATAAACAGAACATTACATGACCGCTTGGGGATACGAATTTTATCTTCGAGTGCTGAAAGTATCTCTCACGAGTGAGCGAAGCGAACGAGTGAGAAATACTTTCAGCACGAGAAGATAAAATTCGTATCCCCAAGCGGCCATGTAATATCCTCTATTTCTATTCCATTGGCCCTTCGTTTAATATCGAGGTTCAACTGTATATCTACTTTCGCAGCCTTCTTGGTGTTTGGAGAACAGCCATACTTTTGCATTAGTCATTGTTTTTGCAATTTTCGCAGGTGTCGCAATAGGCTAGGCTCTATTTCCGCCCTTCTCTCGGTCCTGTCCGACGCAGCTTTGTTCACCAATCATAAGTTAAAGTAAGACCATGTCGTGACTGTTGTGCGCGCGTGTTCCCGCGTTTATGAATGTTTTGTTGTTTCTCCTGTCTTTTTTCCGACCAGCGGCTGGTTATCGAGTCTATTTCGCAGTGGAATTTACGTTCGTAAGCTGATGTTGTACGAGGAAGGGAAAGAGAGGAGCGGCCATTGGAATCTGAATAATTCCGAAAGGATGTTTATATCTTTTAAAAAGAGAGAAGAATCGGAGCAAACGAAAAATTGCTTTGTTAAGAGGTATTATGCACTTAGGTTCCATGAAAATGTTTCTTTAAGATACTAAAAATAACACTTCATGCTCCTCCCGTCCTCAGTGCTTTGAATTGGGTGTCCTGTGCGTGGGCGGAAAGAAGCCGTATATTTTACTGGAATTTACATGACGTATGACTTGCTCGTGGGCGCTTTGAACAAGGCTGGGCTTCCTAACTTGAGTTCTCAATCACTTGCATATTTTTCCGGATGCCTCAAATACAATTATTTATGATCATTTAATGCTAGGTGTGCCATCTGCAGGTAAGAACAATGTTTATGCTTCTATTTTCTTTAAAGGTGACTTTCGATCCTTTTTTGGTAGCCCTTAGACTCTTGGCGGTTTATATAGTTTGGTTCAGACTTTCACAGTTTGTAATGTTTCATTCACAGTCTTATTTGTGCCCAATGAGACGTCACATTTAAACGATTTTAGGCATGTTATTTAAATTCAATGTTTGAAAATCGAAGACTTAACAGGTAAAGAATCCCTCTGTGTTGGTTTTTATTTTTTATTAGATACCTTGAAAGAGATTAATTTAGTCGTCTTAATTTTTACACCCGACGTAGAGGCTAAGGCGCGTGAAGATTTTTTTGCTTTGACGCTTTTCACTTGTGAAGTTTGGCCTTAATCGTCTCGAAACAAAGTGAATGTAAAGCACTTTTAATACCAGCTTTTATATGATCAGTATCTGATGAAGCGCTGTACATTTTATTGATGTACAACTGTAGTAAGCTTAATTATTTACTTCTGTAAATGAAATGAACAGTGTGAATTGTTGTAAACTAAACTAGATCAGAGGTTTATAGCTGAACAATCCACACCGCGTGAAATCTCTTTTTCACCTGTTTTAAAGACTGAGCCTTTCGCTTACATATTTACACATTGCTTTAACAGAATTATATTCAGCAAAATAACTTTGATTTGCGAAACGTAATAGTTTTTCTCTCAACAATGTGCGTTTCAGTGGTTAAAATTTCACTGTCGCTTTATTTTCCTGCGTTGTCTACATACGTCCTTTACTTCAGTAAACACACGATGACAGCGTGCTGCTGCCTAATTTGTACACACATTATTTGTGAAAAATAACGATCCTCTTTCATATTATGTTATGACTCTAATTTTTTTGGCAATTGGTCGTTAAAAATATCAGTTGCTTGTTACTTAAGTTACTTACACATACAACTGTTAGTTCAGTATATAATTAGTGTAATTTTGTCTTGATGCCAAAATAGGATGGACAGTGCAAAGAAATTGTATTGAAAAAGCTGTCTCTCATATTATTTTGCTGTAAAGTTTCATAGTTTTCCATCTGGAGAGAGAGGTAAATAGACCATAACAAGAAAAATGGGCCATTGTGTATCCATCTATGTACAATGTGCTCTCAGCTTAAATAAGAATTTCCTCTGTCTCAAAATTCTGAAGCAAGCAGGGTTGAATTCTGAGAATGGATTTTACAAATTTCCCAGCTACAAGTCACTGTGTTGGATAGTGTTTTTAAACACTTTATTCTGGGATAAGGTATGGGGTATCGTTAAGGTAAAACTGATACATTGCAGCACATCGCAAGACAAAGATTCATAAGGTACACACCCAGAGTTAGTGTTGTTGCTGGTCTCACTGGTCAGTTTGGCTCAAGCACTAAGGCTGTGCTTGTACAAAAATTGGAGGGAGTCCAATGTATTGAACCTGTGAAATCCAGGGTGCCTACATCTGATTTCTATACAAAAAAACTAGAAGATTTTCTAGTTATCTAGTTACAAAAGTTAGACGCCAGGGGCCACAGGGCACTGCTAGAGCACAGCCTTGAGCACTTTTAGTCTTGTTTGCATCAGATCTTTGTGTCTAGTACAGCATTTTCTGGTGTCCGGGTTTCCTTCCTTGTTCAGCCTTTTAGTGATGCATTTACCGAATGCCCCCCCTTTTTTACTGATTAATCAGTGTGATGGGTGCTGTTTCTTTTGGCTTGGGGGCTCATGGCTGGAAGGTGCAGTTTTACTAGCCATGGGGGCATAACTCTATCCATGGACTGGCTTTGTCAAAAGTGAAAGCCATTGGACACCCTGGGCACCCACCTTTACTAAACTGCGCAGACAAAAAATAAATGCACTTGATGGCATGGGTGAAGTGAACTTAACGTTCTTCAGACTGAACTCAGCTGCTTCTTTAGAAGTATGTGAATTAAAGTCTCATCTATATCAACAGCTAGTGTGTTTGTTTGGCAATGTCCTTCTGCCAGTCTCCAATCCTTCAAATTATTATTACAGTGCTGAGAATGTTCATTGGGTGATTCAATAACTATAATTTTTTTGTTTTGCTCTTTTTGTCTTTCCCTGTCAGGTTGCTCCTGTTAACATAAAGCGTTATTGTGGTATCAGCAGTGTACCGCAAGGCTACTACCATGATGCACGTACAAACAATGATCATTCTTATCCTTTTGTCTTTGTTCTGTCCAAGTTATGGCAATTATCTAGAGTTACAATTGAGTGAAGAACTCTATAACATCGACATTGACAATGAAACAAACATCATTTTCATTGGAGGCAAAAATCTGCTGTTGAAAGCTTCATCAACCTTAAAAGAAGTGAAGAGAATCACTACTGGTCCTAAACCGGATAATAAAGAATGTCTCGAATCACAACCAGATTGTACTCTGGAAAATACCGACAACAGGAATAAAATTCTACTGATAGACAGAAATAAAAAACTCATCACTTGTGGAAGTCTTACACATGGAGTTTGTCAAGGGAGAAATCTAGAAACACTGTCAGTGGAAATTTCAAACAACAATGAATATGCGGTGTCAAATTCTGAGCTACCTTCAGTTGCCGTTATTGGTCCAAGTTGGGATGGGAAACGTGCTTTGTATGTTGCAACGTCATGGGATGGAAAAACATATGGAAAAGTTAAATCTGACATTAATAAGTTAAATTTTTTAATTGATCCAAAACCTTCTGTATCAACTCGGAACATTGATGGCTCCAATGTTTTTGCAGTTTCTGCTAATTCAGCTCTTGATGGATATTCCTATCTACAATTTGAGGACTTAAATTATTTAGTGAATTATGTTTATGGATTTACATTGGGTGGCTTTACTTACTTTGTTTCTGTTCAAGAGACAACGGAGTCTTACAACCAAAAGAAGAACCCAAAAGTTTTCAGTACTTTCATAATTCGTATATGCCAGCGAGACAAGAATTACTTTTCATATTTAGAGTTACCACTGGAGTGCAAAGGAACTAATGGAACAAATTTTAATATAGGAACATCGGCCTACCTAACAAAACCTGGAAACTTTTTTGCTAAGTCTGCTGGAATTCAAGCTTCAGATGAAGTGGTAGTAGTAACATTTGTCCAGACTGATGGAGGCTGGAATGATCGTGCTTCAAAGTCAGGTGTTTGTTTTTATCCAGTCAAAGAGATCAACGAGAAGCTGGCTGCTGACCAGAAGAAATGTGCAGATGGCTCATATTCAGCAGAGGACTATGGATTACCCTGGGTTGCTGATGTTAAGAACTGTGCTTCGAGGGTAATATTAATTTAATGCACTCATTAACCATGAGTTTCTTTCTTCTGAGACAAAGAAAGTCTGGTTTAACTTGAGTAATTTACTTGCAACTGCGTGTAGCTCAATCATGTAACGCAATCATGAATAATCATTTTGTCTTTTATTGTTGACAGGGTTCAAGTTCTCCAACAATCCTTCCTAACTTCTGTCCTGTTTCAATCATAGCATTCAAATATGTTAAATATCGTTCAATTAGGCTATCTGCAGCAAAAAATGCCATAGTTGAATATGATCAGGGAATACTATCGACTGCTGCTGTAGCTGCTATGCCTTACTTCAATCACACAGTGTTGTTTATTGGTACAAGACAAGGCCAGCTGCTCAAGGTACGTGTATATTTTTTTAGTTTGCTGATTATAAGTCCTTCTCCATCAAGTAGGTTTCCATTATGTCTTGCAACTACTTTGTTTGCTCAGATAAAGTATGTAGCTCTGTATATATGCTTCGATCAAATCCAGTTTCTCTTTACTTGAACATGCACTTGAGGATCTGTTTTGTGGTCCGTATTAATCTGTATTTGAATCTTCTTTTTCTTGCAAAATACAAGGATGCAAGATACCCCCTTCTATCCAATCACAGAGAAGTTATGGTGATAATTTCATTACTCATTACACATGCAGGAATACAGATTTGAATTTGCTACTGGTTACGGCAAGGATTAATGGATACATTTTTCTAATAACTGATTCATCAATGCTGCAATCTATATGGGGAATTGACCTGGTGTGACTGCATGCTACTAATACCAAATTAAATAAATGTCTCCATTTTTGACTCCAGGGCTCATTTGTGACTATTAGTGCAAATCCAAGGATAGTTACATTGATAACAGATGCTCTTTTTGACTGCAATAATTGGGGGCCTTGAATAACTCAGCCCAGGAGGAAAAATCTGAATTTCTTGCAAAATACCCTCAATATTTTAAACAGCACTGTGTGTTTTAGGTATCAGTGGGAGATGGCAAAAACAAGGTGAAACCATACACTGTTTTGAACATAAGCTCTGATGAAGTTCGGCAGATGAAGTTCACAAGTGATAAAAAGTACTTGGTTGTTCTGAGCAAACACAAGGTATGTTCAAAATACTTTCCTTTGTAAGAGGCTGATACTGCTAATCCATAACCTATTAATAATTGTTTTAATTAATATTTTTCATAATGGCTGGTATCTAATCAACAATTAATGAATGAGACCTTTAAGACCTTCGTAATTCTTCTGATCATATCAAAGCCAAATCCTATAATTGTTTTGTTAATCATTCAAAATTTATTCCTTGTTGAAAAGCAAGCTAAAACATGGCTGCAGCCTCAATCAATGTTAATTTTCCTGTCTTCAATTGCCTGTTTCTTGGTAAGTTTAGGAGATTAAGGGATGTTCGGTTCTGCGGTTATTCTCCAAATAGCAGATGTTGTCCATCAAGTTGTATTCTTGCTGTTCTTGCTATATTTTTAGGCATTAGTTCACCTATTTCTTCTTCACAAAATGCATGAAATGTTCTGTCATTAAATTGTACTGCTCTACCAAAAAAATGCAATCTCATTTCAGATTTCAGTCCAATTTTCTGGCAGTCATGCTGTAGTATTGAAGTTATTATCCACAGATCACAAACTTCTTCCAAATTTGGTCAATTCTAAGAATAAACTGCAGGATTTGATGCAATTAGAAATGTAGAAATATTTTGAATAAATAATAAATTATTATAATGGATGGTTTTTAATGCCACTTTTTTGCCATAAGGTGACAAAGATACCAGTTGAAGAATGCAGTTCCTTTTCATCTTGTGGAGACTGTGTCAGACCTGGTGATCCATTCTGTGGTTTTTGTACTTTGTTTAAGAGGTAAAGTATAATATGTCTTCGAACTTTTGTAACAGTAACACTCTTGTATTAAAGCTTTATATGCACTGTTAAACCTCACATTTTATACAAGAGCTTTGTTCCTTGAAGGACAAAATGCAAAGTAGAAACCCAAAGAACCGCTAAATGAGATATTGGAGTTCAATTTTACTATGACAATTCTGAGTGTGGGAAGTTAGTAAAGAACATTCAGTAGCTAGTTAGTGATGACCTGTGAAGTTTTTATTGTTTATTTCAATTTTCTGTGCAAATTTTATTGATGTATGGTGAGCGACCTTTCAGATATTTTGGTCCCAGCTTTATTTTTTATCATAAAACTGTGCATGTGAGGTCACAGGTAGCCCAGGCTCTGTGATAGTACCACAGTACGGTTCCAGTAAAATTACAGTGTTTGTATGGGGTAAAAATATCATCCTAAAATTTCTAGGAAATACTAAATAAAGATCAATGAAACTTACTCTGCAGTTAATTGTTGTTGTCCTTATTGCTCCAACGAAGTTTCGTGATAATTTGCAGTAATTTGTTCAAATTCACTCTATCTACAATAATAATATACAAGGTAGGAAACACGAGGTGCCATTTTTGCCGACATGCTCTCATTCAACACAACTTTTTCCACGAAATTCGAACTCCAACGGAAAATAAACATGCCAGGATCGTAGAAATAGGATAGCAGCAGATATAGAAACCAATGAAGCTTTCCCAGATAGAGAAACGAATCCCACAGACTTGGACAAACTCGAAGAATATAATCCAAACACACCGAGAATACGCTCGCCGAAGCAGCCGGGCCAGATCAACGCGCGGCCAAGAAAATGAAGCCTGGGCACTGTACAAAAAAATTCCATCCCGGGGGTCCTGGGGTGACCTTTCTAGGGACCGATACATCATTTGCCCAAGGCCACCCTCCCCTGCTGGAAAAATACTTGATAGAAGGCAATTGTTCTTCCTAGCCAATCACTATGGCCTGTTATAAAGAGATTATTTTCCTCTCGAACTATATTCAGCTCCTGGCGCTGGTCCTCAGAAAGTTTATCAAACATCAATAGGGCAAGGTTATAAGGGCAAAGGAAAGAACAACGAAGGAGGATTTACAAAACTTAAAACGAGCAAAAGATATAAGTGAATTTTGGCTCTTACCGAGGCATTTGTACAACAGGACCAAATTCAAAGAGAGGTGTGTCTCGATGATTCACATATTTAACCGATAGAGCGTTCACTTGTATTGACAAAAAGTCGGCGTGTTACTGCCGCATTAATCGCTAAATATGTTAATCGCGCTAGTTCTTTGTTTACTAGTGCACGTGCCTTTCACATTCGTCTCAGTTATCGCAATTCATATTCTGTCGCAATTTTCTGTATAATTTTTGACATTAGTTTGTAAGCTTCACCGTTTATTTACGATAGTTTCGCTCGAGAGTTCGCAGCAAAAGTATCTCAGTCATCATCTACCTGTTCAACCTTGTTTTTAGCCCGCCTTGTAAGCATTTCGCGTTGTTTTTTCATTAGTTTCATTACTGTTATTTGCATTCCTTAGTAAAAGAAATGGGACGCCTTGTAACTCCGCAGACTCTCCTGATTATATTACTTTTTTTTAGCCATTTAAATTCAGGCGCGTGTGCGGGGTTTGCTCTGGCAAATGGTGATTGGCTAAGAAGAACAATTGCCTTCTATCAAGTATTTTTCCAGCAGGGGAGGGTGGCCTTGGGCAAATGATGTATCGGTCCCTAGAAAGGTCACCCCAGGACTCCCGGGATGGAATTTTTTGGTACAGTGCCCAGGCATCATTTTCTTGGCCGCGCGTTGATCTGGCCCGGCTGCTTCGGCGAGCGTATTCTCGGTGTGTTTGGATTATACTCTTCGAGTTTGTCCAAGTCTGTGGGATTCGTTTCTCTATCTGGGAAAGCTTCATTGGTTTCTATATCTGCTGCTATCCTATTTCTACGATCCTGGCATGTTTATTTTCCGTTGGAGTTCGAATTTCGTGGAAAAAGTTGTGTTGAATGAGAGCATGTCGGCGAAAATGGCACCTCGTGTTTCCTACCTTGTATATTATTATTGTAGATAGAGTGAATTTGAACAAATTACTGCAAATTATCACGAAACTTCGTTGGAGCAATAAGGACAACAACAATTAACTGCAGAGTAAGTTTCATTGATCTTTATTCAGTATTTCCTAGAAATTTTAGGATGATATTTTTACCCCATACAAACACTGTAATTTTACTGGAACCGTACTGTGGTACTATCACAGAGCCTGGGTTACCTGTGGTGAGGTTGAGCTATATTCACCAAGATGCCTACTTTCAAAAAATCACTCAAAGGAGCACTGTTGCTATACAGTGTATATGAAAATGCAGCCAGTTGTAGAGAACCAGTCAGTCAAACAACATTAACTACGCAATGTAAGCTTTTCAAAACAAGCACAAGTGGCCACAGATGAGTGGTCCTAAATGGATGTGGTGCATTGTTGTATTTAACAAGACTTACAATCACCTACCCTTCTAACAGCTGGCTTGTTGGTGGCCAAATGTGCCTTTTTACTTGTCTGTGAGATTCTTCTTTTGTGCACCAATGGTATTCCTCATTAATTTGTTCTTTGTGGCATAATATTTCAGCTGCACCCAAAAGGAAGAATGCTCTAAAGCTGATGTTCATCCATTACGGTTTGTGACAAGTTTGTCTAAATGTCTGCAGATTGCATCAATTAAGCCTGACAAGATCCCTCTTGGTGCAAATGTTAATGTAAGTTCAGGCCGTGATCTTACTGAGATTCAGACAATTCTTTTAGCTGTAACAATTTAAGATGGCTGTGATGATACGATTACTACAGTCTTTCTTGCCTTTTTCTTACAATTTCTCAAAGAAACATATGGCATTTATTTAGAGTTTGTTTGCAAATAAAAACGAAGTATGTAACCAGGGTATGTAACTGAACTTTCTTTTTTTCTTATATTAGAAAATGATAGCAATAGTATAGGAGGTCCATTGCAAACGTTAGTTTGAACAACAACAACAACAAACAAACAAACAACAACAAACAAATTTTATTGAAAATTGGAAAATAACTAATTACATTACTTTCCCACCCGCAAATAGCTTATGAACTAATCGAGGCGGGGGGAGCTGAAGACATATTAAAAAACAAGATTTATATATAGATGGACTAAATAACAGTGAAGACACTACAAAACAGTAAATAGAATTTAAACTAACTTAAAACAAGGCATGTACATAACGATTATGAAGAGAGGCTAACCTAAAGTATTAAATAACTTAATAAGACGGGAGACTTCGACATAATCATCTTCTGACCACGATGGGCAGTGTCAATATCTTGGATTGATATATTCTCTCCCATTTGAAGGGGGCAGCTATATCAAAGATACAAAGTCATGTCAATTTTTAGCTCCCTGGCTGTTTCAATAATAAATTACGGACCCAAACTTTTATTTGTGACAGGTCTAATAGAACTGTGACAACTATTCTGATGCTGTGTTTTTTCATGTTGTTTAAAAGATGTGCATTGTTTGGAGATTGCCAACTGCCAAATTGCTGAACTGTTTTTGTCATGTTAGGTGTCGGAAAGGTAGCTCACTTGTGGACCATGAAGAAGAAAGTTTTCTACTCATAAAGTTTTGCTGTCACCATTAACATTTAGTTTCAAAAATATGTAACAAAATTTCTTATTTTCCAGCAGTTTTACTTGACTGGCGTTTATTATTGTCCTTTTCATAGATAACACTGAATGTAACTAATCTGCCCTGGCAAGAGAATGACAGCTATAAGTGTTATATAGATGGAAAGGAAAGACCAACTCATAAATTACGTGATGGTCGACTGGCCTGTGAGACTCCACCAAGCGATCAGCTGCCTACGATCACAAATGAAACAGGTCAGTGTACTTATCAGTAAGCTGCAGCCTCTTCTACCTCTCTAGGGATGAGGGTTAATAATTACTAGTGGCTCTAGATCCCCTTCTCCCTAATCAAAGGGACTATTAAGACAGTGGGACATTTTCAGTTGTTTATAGCCTCTGTAATATTGAAATTGTGGTAAATATTAGCACTCATTCTCATGTCCAGCGATGAGGAAGTGTAAATATTATTACTTAACAGTGCAATGCAGTATCCCTTTTAAAAGCTCCTATATTTATCCCATCCTGATTTGTCAGGTTTAAATATTTTACTGGCATGGTGCACATGTTGCAGTTAATTTTATTATATCAATTAAAATTTGTATTCATCAGCATACATTATCATACCCCAAAACAATGGAAAAATAATAATTAAGTGAGATGAAAAATTAACTACAACACACTCTGTTGATTTCCAGTCTTCCATCCATCACCCCATTTTAATGATTAAGTTACATTATTATTATTAGGCAAAGAAATAGCAGTTTTTGTCCTCTTATGCGAATGTAAGTGGCTGACTCATTAGGTGAATGATCTTGAATTGTTTTTCAGGTGATGTTTATGTCGATCTTGGTCTTTATTCTACTGAGTCAAAGAAGGTTTTTGTGAGCAAACAAGTAGCATTTTATAGTTGTTCTGCAATCAAAGGGTGAGTTTGAAATAATACCAGAGTACATTCCAGTTTTGATTTCTTCCCTCTTTCTTTCTTTAACCTACATCGTCATTGTAGTCTCATGATGATGTTTTACTTATGTGAGGTGCAGATGTCAGCTTCTGTTGTATAAAATGAGGGTGGAGCAATGGGGTTCTACTGACCAGCAGCAATGAAGACTGGACATCAGTTTAAGGGTGGAGTGAATGAATGAATGAATGAATGAATGAATATATGAATATCCTTTATTTAAAAATGCTGCTTTTTCCAATGAGTTTTTTTCTCTGGCGGGTAGAATATGCTCTGGAGGGTTTAGTTTTAACTGAGAAAATGTGACTTTTGCCACTTGTTTCATACTGAGTGGTTGTGACAGGCATATTGATTTTCTGCGGTTATTTTTTCTGGTTCACGTGATTTGCCCTCTGATGCAAGAACATTCATTGTGGCTAAAAAAGCTCATCAGTCAAGCACCAGAAGATGCCATGTTTAAGATCAGAAGACCTGTTTTCAAGCGATTATTTAAATCAAATTACATGCTGCGTGCCATGCAGCCAAAAAAGCAATGTAAATCAAACCTGTCAACAGTCAGTGATCTCGCCAAAAGGAGCTTGCTTCAGGGTCTGATGCACAGCTGGTTCCATGGAACGACGGTCCCAAATGTTTGTCTACAGGCTCTCACCCTTTTCCTTCCCTGTCCTTGCAATTTTTTCATCCTAGCTTTCCCCAAACAGAGAGCCTGTTTACAAGCTACTGTCCACCTCACCTTCATAGCCACAACAGCCCTGCATGTTCAAATTGTCACTAAAGATGTGCTATGTCATTTTGCTTTTAGGTGTCAAAACTGTGCAGAAGCAGGTTACAGATGTAATTGGTGTACTTATCGTGGGATATGTACTAATGATGTAAATATTGAATGTCCAGGAGAGTTTATCCCACCCATACAGGTCTGTGGCAAGATGTTTTGTGCAGTTGAAGCTCTATTAAGTGGTTTACCCCAAGAGACAGGAGCAGTGGCTGGTCAGGGTGCAAAGAAAATCAGTTTTACAACCTGCCATTTGGGCAAGTTGTAGCTTATAGCATGTACTAGCCTACAAGTCATTTCAACTAGCCCCAAAACCTTTTTTGATTAGCAGGATTGATTACAATCCTTCTGTAATTTGAATTTCCCCCAAAAAAACAGCACTTGCCCATCAGGCAAGTTGAGAACAAAAATCACCAGCCTGATAGTAAAATCCACTAGCCCTGGGCCATCAAACACAACTTTCTTTGCACACTGCTGGTTAATTAAGGTTGGCCTCTTAATAGAGGTTCTGTTTACAAGGATTTAGTGTTAATTTTTGCTCACTAGGAATAATAACTTATAATATATGGTACATGAACTAATTATTATAAATTCATTATTGTTTAATTATTAAACCTAATATATTATGCAGTCAGTGTTGAGATCAATGTTTGTCAGCATCATAGAGCAAATAATAATTATAATGCATTTATACAGGACAGTCAAAATTTTTTCCAGTAAATTGCCTATCCCTTTAAAAATTACAAATTTTATAAATTTTTTCTTGAAATTTCTGCAAGAAAGAGAGTTGATTTTATGCAGTTGCATTTAGTATAATTTACAAGTGATTATTAGTGATTTTTATATTGACAGGATCGCACCGCTGGCTCTAAGGGCTGTCCGAGATTAAAGAGCCATACAACATTACATATCCCAGTTGGAATAAACACAAACATCACACTTCCTGCATATGATCTTCCTGCCACAAAGGTATTTTTTTTAGTGTCAAGAAAAAGTTGTGTGGTTCTTTTGACCAAATGCCTTTGATGTTTTTTAACTTCCATGTCAACTGAATTTGTTGTAAGATTCTCTTTGGTCTTTTGAGTAGTTCTTCATTGGTTTGTAAGTGGCTTCACCTCTAATAAATTCAAACTTTTGTTCTTGTTATCAGTTGGGATGTTAAGATGTCCTCATTGATATTTGGATAATAAGTGCATTGTTTATGTAGAAAATTTTCATGGAGCTCTGCCAGCAATATGTGACTGATATATAATCTGCTGTTTTTAATTTTATTAGTCTGGTGCTTCTTACAAGTGCACTGTAGAAGTTGGTGGAAAGAAACAACCAGCAGGTGCAGTTCGAGTCAGTGACACACAGTTAGTGTGTTCCCCCACTAAGGTATACTTGTCAAAAAGTGCGTTAATTTGTTAGCAATATTAGATTTTGATTCCACCTCCCCTCTTGTGTTGAAAGCATTTACCACATTACTTAGAGGTGAGCAAAGATATAGTAGCTGACTCACTCTACAGTAATAAAGTTACAAAGGATGTGTAATGTTAGCAACTTACCCTGTCAACTTGTCTAATTCTTTGTCATCCAGTATTCATACGACGCAGATATGAAGAAACAAGCTGTGAAGCTTACTGTTACATTCAGGAATTCGGATCAGCTTTTTGTACCCAGTACCTTTCAAGGTTTGTTGTTTGAGTAGTCGTCTTGAGAGTCAAAGTGACTCAGGTAGTATAGAAGCACATACTAAAGTTAATGCAACGGCCAAGACTAAAGCCTGGTTTTCATGTACCCCATTAAGTTACCTGTGTTATGGCCACATGCATTGTCTGTCACTACCAGCTAGAATAGTGACACTCCACATCAGGAGTAATCATGGTGCTTGTAGGATTCCAGAAACTTTCTAACGTGATAATTGCATGGACAAATTATTGATATTATTAATCAACCCTCGGCTTTTCCCAAGACAAAAAAGCATTCTTTTGAGCAAAAATTCTTATGTACTCATTTTTCTGTTGTTTATCACATTATATCTTAGAATTTTTTGTTTTGAAATAATTTTGCCTGCTGGAAAACCACAGGACAGCCATTTGAAAGGTCATTTTTTTAAAAAACTTTTCAGCCAAAGAACATCTCTTGATATATATTTTGATATGATCTATCCTGGCTGCCGCTGTGCAATTTTTTAATCATTGTTTTATCTTTGAGTATTTGCAGTCATGTTGATTATTTTTTATTACAGTGTATTTGTACAAGTGCTGGGTGTCTCGAACAGACTGTAGTACCTGCCATTATGACTCAGCTGCTGAACCGTATCTAAAGTGTGGTTGGTGTAAAGCAGTCACCAACAAGTGTGTTGTTCAAGAGGCTTGTATTGAAGAAGGAGGCAGGTGGTTTCCTTTTACATCAAATTGTGACACTAAACCCAACATTACAAAGGTATTTGACTGTGAATGCCAGAAATTTATTATTATTTATGACTAAAAAAATAAAAAATAAATTTGTAGCCATTGTTAGATTCTAAGGAAACAAAGTGGTATTTTAATTACTGCCATAATGGGAAAAGTGCAATGTCCTTAATTATTAATATGAACAACCAGTCAATATTGTGGAAATACCTTTTGAATCCTTTTAAGTCCTGTGACTGTGTATTATTGTATGAACTAATTTTATTTAGCAAGGAAACAAAACAAACATTATGTTGTGAAAAGCTTTGCTGTTCATGTCACTTATTTTCCACTATGACCATATATTTTTGATTAAGCTCTTACTACAACTTGCCAAAGGGATGTGCGTTGTGGTGTATAGTGGTTAAGCATTGCGATAGACAGGTCTCCCTTGTGCCCATTTTTTGGCTGCCTGCCTGGTGCCCCCTTGTTTTCATGTTTTGGCTCCCTCCCTGGTGCTCCCTTGTGCTCATTTTTTTGGCTGCCTCCCCGGTGCTACACTCTATTATTTACCTGCTTGGCACATTTGAAATAAAGTTGTCTGTACAGTCAAACTGGAATATTGGGGACTGTTATAAGTCCAGTGAAAAGCATAATATGATGTTGATATTTAAAACTTAAGTCATGTTTACCTTGGGGTGGCCATGCTGGGTGGACCTATGATCTAATGTGCAGTAACAATATTTTAGGTTTGGCCTCTGGCTGGTCCTATACGTGGTGGAACAGAAGTTGAAATTCATGGTTCTGATCTTGGAAAATCATTTGCTGATATTGCCAATACTGTTTTAGTAGCAGGTTATTCATGTTTTGCTAATCGCAAAAAATATCAGCCATCTAGAAGGTTAGTTAATACTGCTGATCATTAGTACTGTTATGCCGCTTTAAACTGAAAACTTGTCTTAAAGCTGTTTTATTTGCAATGTACCTTTTCTAATCTTCTCCCTCATAGAAAAACTGCAAATGTTTTATTTTCTATGGAAATGCATCACATTTTGTTCATGTTATTAATTGTTGCTGTTGCCTGGGCTGTCACTAAGGCACTCACGGCTTCTATGAGCTTGTCCCCTGACTATTTTCATAGGAAACAAAATTATGGTACTAATTGAAGTTTCTAGCTGTACAATTCCAGGCCTTACAATTGCATATACCTGGCCACCTAAAATCTTAGCAGCTGGCCTGTGTTGTGCTCATGTTGCTCATCATAAAATTTTTATCAATGATCTATCATTGAATTATAAAAGGCAGTGCTGTTGACTAACAAACATCCTTGTTTACATCACTTGACATCAGTTATCAGTTTCTTTAAAGGACGGTTTTGGTGTCTGTGTGTTTTGGCAGGATCTTTTGTAATACATCAGCTAGCATAAGTGGCCCTGTGAGTGGACCAGTAAAAGTCACAGTTAACAACTTCTTGGGACAGTCAGCACAACAGTTTTATTACCAGGTCAGTTTATTTACTACACGGTGAGTAAAACATAACATGACATATCATTTATAAATATAGGTAAATAAATAATTATAGTTATGAATTAATAAATATAGGTATGAAGCAAAGACTTGCTTGGAGCTGTGAAAGACACAACTTTTAAACTTTGATTTAACTTGAGTCCTGCTTGACCTAACTGACTACTTCTGTGTCTGTTCAAAACATATTTGATTGGATCTGTCACATTACTTAGTGCTTTCCTTTAAAAATCTTGGGTTTTTTGTTTCCTGTCTTCATCAGATGACAATGTTTTTAAAAAAGGAAAATTTTCATTCATTTTCAGGACCCTGATCCACGGGATTTCAATCCAAAGAAAGGTCCAAGATCTGGAGGAACAAATGTCAACATAACAGGAAAAAATATGAATACAGGAAGATACATCACTGTTCAAGTTGCTGGGCGACAATGTTTGGTGGACAGGAACAAGTTAGTGTCCACATTTAATGTTGTACTATTTGTTGTGTGTAAAAAGCCTACTGCCATTTTTTCATGTTTTCACTATTACCATTTACCTTTGGCTCGGATTTTTCTCAGGGTCACAAATACGAATGTTCCATGTATCATCAGTCCTGCTTTAAACAGAAGAAGAAGATCTTTAAATAACAGCACAAAGGTGATTATCACTTTTGATGGCTTTAGCCCTGCTGGACCCAGTGGAAGTTTTATATTTACAGCAGATCCTACAATCACTGCTATCAAGCCGGACAAACTATACTATGGGTGAGTTACATTGTGAAACATTTAGTACTCAGTTTAACGATAATTATGGGACTTTGAGTCAATATCATATAGCAAAAAGGTGCATAAAGAGGTCATGATAATGTTCAAGTAGCTACGATTGCAACACTTTATTTGAAAGGGGGAGAAGAGAGAGAGAGAGAGTTTGAAATAATGATCATGGCTTCATTATCATCCAGGGTTTGAGATTTTTTGAACTTGTATGCTCAAGGAATTTTTTCAGCTTCAACTTATTGAAAGGGAACCAATAACAAGCCTGGGAAGGAATAACCATTGCATGAAAGTTTGTTGTCATAATTTTGTGATTTGTGCTGGGTATGGGTGTGAACTAGTGGTGTTAGTCACAGAACAAAACAAAATGTTAAAGTCCAACTGACAGTTGTTTAATTACTTAACCTATGTAACTTACAGAAACTATCCCTTCTCCTTTGACTTTATGTCCAACTCCTTTGCTGAAAAATTTTGCTTTTTAGTGGGGGCCTTGAGTTAAGCGTGACTGGAACCAATCTGGATTCTATACAAAACCCCAAGATATTCTTCAAATATACTTTGAAAAATGGCACAGTTGTTGATACTGACATCCAGGTAAGGTCCTGATCTGTCTTAATATATTATCCCATGTTGCTTTCTTTTGTCAGTCTTTATTATTAATTTTGTTTCCTTTTATAAAGATTTTGGTCATTTCGCTATTTTTTTGAAATTCATTTTCGATGAGACTGTTTAAACATTATTGTAGAATTTATTTCAGAAGAAATGCTTTTAGTTTCGTGGTAGATATGAAGGAAATTAATTTGATACATATGTTATTACTGTGTGATGTTTTTAAACTGCTTGTTTGCACACTCCTGAGTGGACTCGAGAGAGTGGTAAAAAACAAACCTTCCTTTTTCCATTTTACACAAACTGTAGCTATATAGAGTGTTCCCAATCACGTGGCCAGCATCTATGCAGATTTATTGAAACAAAAGAAAGCGTTTGCATAAGAAAAGAGTTCAACTCCCAGAGGATTGGTTTGGGACACCAACATGGCTGCCGTTTCATTGTTTTGGGACACCAATATGGCCGCCGTGACGTCATGTGAAAACACTCTATACCAGTTCTAACTGATCTTTGCTGTTTCCTCACTATCATTCACTGAGAGTCTTGAGTGAATCTTTCTTGCTCCTAGCATTTCTATTTCCTAGTCCAGCTCTGACCTTCCTAGCCATGCCAAGCTGACCCCCGCAGCCGGCCTGACCTTTATTCCAGTGGGACAGTAACAAAATTACAAAGTTGCACATTACATTTAAACAGTTTACAAAACTGGAATCTTAGGGTGGGTGGGTGGGAAGGTCAGTAATGGCAGACGCAACAAAAGCAATTGCCTGCCTTTCGGTCACATGACCTATGCCCGGGCCCCCAGTGGTTTGTGAGAAAAACAATTTCCACTTATTTTGTTACCCTTATCCAGTGGAAAGTTACCCTTCTACACCTAAGTGGAATGTTTTTGAATGTCTTTATCAGTCAACATTTGCTTTATAAGAAGTATATTCTTGAAAATGCTGTTTCAGGACTGTAAAAAACCAGAGAGCAGTTCATCAATGATATGTCACTCTCCAGAAGTGCCAGATCTTACAGGAAATGTTTCGCAAGTAGTGGCTGCATTCATCTTGGATGCTGTAAAAATACAGTCAAACTTAACAACTGTCACAATGATTCCAGATCCTAAGTTCATACCTTTTGAGGATGTATATGAATTATTGAAGGAAGGCAACCTTATACTGGAGGTATTAAGTCAGATTTTATTGCTTGGTTAAATCCTGTTTTCAAATCCACATGTATATAAAAAAAATTGGTTTTATTCAAATGCATGAAAAGAATGTCCTGCCAAAGACAGCTTTTACGAATCACTTTTCTTTCTTTTAAGTAAATATGTCTCTAATTTGACTGGACAACATATAATAGTGATGGGTGATGCCCAGAGACTGATGCATACTGTGTGGTAAACAAAACTTTGTGCCTGGTAGATGCAGGATTTGCAGGAAGAATGATTGCTGCTGTATATTCTTCCAATAATGTTAATTTGTTGGTACAAGAATTCACATGTGCTAAAGGTGGATTTTAATGGTCTTTGATATTAATTTTGTCCAGACATCTTTTCCAGTCACAGTCAAGACATGGGCCAATTTTAGTTGAACAATGTCCAGCAACCAGCTATTATTTCCAGCTCGGAAAGAGGTGTCATTTGAAATGTGACCCCTTAGAACTTTATGGCTTGTCCTCATAATGGGTTGTGGAAGGTTTTTGGCCTCTGGGAGATGGCTAATTTTCTTCAGACCCAACTTTTTAAACAAGTCTTTCAAATCACATGCATACAATGCTGGGATTAAATTAGAAATCCAATGTCGCTTTTCTCCTCATTGTTCTCAAATAGACTGTAAAATATGTTTTATCCTCAGGCCAAAAATTTAGAAAATGCACTGAAATCACAGATAGTTGTTACCGTTGGAAAACAGTCATGCAAGATAACCAGTGTTGATAAGGTACGATTGTAAATCTCATTAACTGCATGAACACGGCTGAGCTTCTAAATTGAGAACTGCTTTATCAAGACGAGCAGTTTCTTCCATTTAATTGTTTGGTGATTGTTTTTTAGGAGCAGTTGGTTTGTTTAGCACCGACTGAAGAAAGTCACAGTTCAAACCCTCCTGATGGACTCTATGCTGTTAAGGTTTGATAGTTTTCTTTTCAAGCGAATTCCTAAATAATTAAAAAACTGCGTGGCACTCTTGTTAGTAATAAATAATTTCAACAAAGCAAGGAATACATGCAATTGTGCCTCAGTCTGTTTGAGTTCAACTACTCATGCACTTGTTTGCGAATGATCAGAGGAGCCCCAATTCCTGTGGTTGTTCCGTACTAACTCGTATGAAAAATAAACTTTTCTCTTTTTCCAGGTTGAAATTGGTCGTAACTTACGCTTTTCTGTTGGCATGCTGAAGTATTTTAAACCCGTGTCCAAAGATATACCACTTTACGTTTGGATTGGCGTGGGAGGTGGTGCTCTCTTTCTTATCATTTTAGTCATCATTATTCTTTGCTGGTGTCGGCGCAGTCGTCGAAAACAGAAGAAAGACTTTAAGAGTCTTGAAGTTCAGATGAACAACCTAGAGTCCAAGGTCGCTCGTGAATGCCGAGAAGGTATTTTGATTGGTGATGAATTTTTGCGCCACTTTCTTAATCATTCACCGACAAGGCCCAATTGAAACCATGTTGTAACTTTCTCTTTCTTAATGTATGTAATAAAGCCAACCTTGTTTTAGATATTCACTTCATAGAATCGGCTTAATATAATAAGGTATTTACTACAAGACTAATTAGTGGCCAAATCATTTAAATCAAGTCCTGGTTATTTTTTAGCTTTTGCTGAACTGCAGACCGATGTAACAGATTTGACCAGCGACCTGTCAATTTCTGGAATGCCATTCTTAGATTTCCAGACGTACGCTTTGCATGTGCTGTTTCCAGGTTTGGACGATCACCCTGTTTTACACAAGAGCAAGGTAATAACTGATGCAGAACTGGGAAATTCAGAAAATTAGCTGGATTGTGACTAATTATTGGGCTTATTTTTCTTTTGTTAGCTGATGCTCACAGAGAACTGGGAGACTGGTCTACGGCAGTTTTCACAATTGCTCCACAATAAGAAGTTCCTTTTGGTCTTTATTCGCACCTTGGAAGCGCAAAATACATTTCAAATGAAAGACAGGTTGGTTATAAAGTTAATCGGCATCAAGGGAACTCAGAGACCTTATGATGCCATTTTACCTCTATTAGAATAACGTTTGTTCGGCCTATAATAAAAGTTACTATTTGAAGGGAAAACAGAAATAGTTAGAATGTATATTTTCAGTAAAATCGTGATCTGATATTCTTCCTTAACGGAGAGGTTTAAGGCTCTCGCAGTGTATGGCTTTCTCGTAAGGCGCAGAGGAATTTACTCATCTTATGAGAATGTTTCTTGTTACAGGTGCAATGTTGCGTCTCTTTTGATGGTTGCTTTTCAAGCCAAAATGGAATATGCTACGGAGTAAGTAATTCTCCCTCAGAGTAAATAGTTCCTTGTACTTGATAAGAATCGTAGGAACAGTTAATAGATTTATGGAAAACAGATTATGTTGCTATAATGTTAACTGAAGTGTATTCTTTGTTTTTCAGAATATTAAAGGACTTGCTTTGTGAGCTAATACGCAAGTCAGTTGCAAAAAGTCACCCAA
The DNA here is from genome assembly GCA_964035525.1 of Porites cylindrica. NCBI lineage: Eukaryota > Metazoa > Cnidaria > Anthozoa > Scleractinia > Poritidae > Porites > Porites cylindrica. Next base: position 466,998 of record OZ037784.1, read on the forward strand.
AGCTTTTGCTACGAAGGTTAGTCGTGCTACTAGTAGACGTAACATTGATGAAACCACATGAAATGCTAATAGTTTTGTGCCATATTTTCTCCTACAGAACAGAGTCTGTTGCCGAAAAAATGCTCACCAACTGGCTGGCATTCTGTATGTACAATTTTCTAAAGGTGAGTAAAGCCAAACTGTTATGTTGAGCAGAGTGAGTTAGAGGAAGAATTTCGTCATGTCACCGATTTTCTCGGATGCAGTTAAGTAAGTAAGTAAATCCTAGGACGTCGTAAAATTTCGCAACATGATTCAAAAGGGGAAGTGAAACTTCTTTTCTCAAACAGTAACGTAAACAACTCCAGCTTAGAAGTGAAGAATCACACGTAAGGATTTCATGTAACACATCAAACACAGTGTGTCTTGACTTATCAAACATGGAGAATTGAAATACGACATGCTGCGGAGTATCTTTAAGGTATTAAATATTTTGAAGGAGCACTGTTTCTAGTGTTTGATGTAACTTCTCAACCAAAAAGAGTTTGAAAAAGAAATTCATAGTGCTACAAACTGTTTTCCATCAGATATTCACGGCTGTTAAATTATTCACGAAGTTTAGGAGAACAGACTCAAGTTAGAACCATATTTCATATGATCATCTTAAACACCTAGTGGGGAAAGTTTGAATACTATCAAGGCTTGACTCAGAGGAGCAATAACGCCTTTTGCCTGTTAATGTAAGGACTACACTTTAGAAGGGAAGAAGAGGGGATCATCTTCTCATTTTACAACAGGTTACACATGTCTTCTCATCTTTTTTAGAATGATGCTGGTGAAGCGTTATTTATGTTATTCAAAGCCGTAAAACAACAAACTGAGAAAGGCCCGGTAGATGCTGTTACAGGAGAGGCCAGGTACTCGCTCAGTGAAGACAAACTTCTAAGACAGGCTGTGGAATTCAAGGTACTTACATTGCATCGATACTCGATACCATCATCATAATAAAGTTGTTTTGCGATGTTCATTACGAGAGCCATTGTGTGACAGTTATAGCTCACTGAGGAGTATATTCCTTCCGGGTTTTTGCGATTTTAACCTTTCAATCCTAGGCCAGATCTTGTTATGGATATTAATAAAAGTGCTTGCAGTTTAAGCTAGTTCAACGTTTTTTGTAAGTGAAGATCAAGTATTTTTCGTGAATATTTTCAGATGCTGAATGTGAGTGTGACTTATGAAAGCAATCCACCAGTGACTGTTCTTCTGCTTGACTGTGATACCATCTCTCAAGCAAAGGAGAAGATGTTAGATGTCATATTCAAGGTACCTAAAAACCATTCAGCCATCATTATCAATCATATCATTTTCCTAGCGTCAATAGCCATGGAATTAATAACTCAGACAGTTTGGTTTCATTTGAAATTGAAGTTAGAAGAACAACCTGACAGACTAGAAGGAATTTGACAATAAAAGAGAGTGCTTTAAATGGCAGTTGTATAAGGGGTTAAGGGAAGAATTGTGTGAGGGGTTTGAAGATAGATAAATCCTAAGCACAGGTTAACATCAGTAAGAAATGTCTTTCAATTTTTTTTATTAATACATGTTTTATAAATAGCAGTATTAAGAACCCTTCCTTCTATAAACACCAGGACATGATATGGTGAACTACATTTTAAAGTATGACAGTAGTTGCCTAGATCCACGACTGCGTTAATTGTACTAATGCAAAACACTCTGTTTGTAGAACTCTATGTATTCCAGCCGACCTGAAAGAGATTCCCTTCAGCTTGGTGAGAAATTACATTTACGTAAATAATTGTAGTAGTATGTATCACATCCGTTATTAAGAAATATTATGATAGTTAGGAAACAATTGATGTCACGCATTTTGCATTTCCATGGTGTCATACAGCAACTAAAGTGACCGTAATATGTCTATATGTGGTGTTCTAAATTTTTGGCTGGTCAGGGAGGGTTGGGGTAAAGGAGACGTACAGTAGTTACAAACTTAAAGTGTATTTCTTGATTGTAGAATGGGAGCAGAGTTCTGGAAGAGTACTGGCTTTACGAGATGATGATTCTCAATCAGTTATAGATGGAGAGTGGAGAAAAATTAACACATTAAGTCATTATAAGGTAAATATTAGGTAACAGTAGTGGACAAATCTACATTGAATAATATTTCAGAAGAGGAAAAGGGAAAACAACCACCCTTGCTGATTTTATGTAAAAGTAAATAGGCTTTGTTTGTTTCCTTCATTTTCATTAGTATTAGTGCGTGGGGTTGGGTTTAGGCTACAAGGGGTCGGGCAGTTTGTTGTTTTTCTTCTTACCGACAGTATTTCAGTTGTTTCTGTTTAAAAATTTGGCTGAACAATTTTTGCTGGTACCAGAATAACTTTGGACAAGTCAGCGATATATTTTTTATTACCCCTCTTTCCAATTTTAGGTTACAGACAATGCTTCATTTAGACTTGTAACAGGCCACACGTACTTCTACAGTTCGACAGATTCTGGTGAGGATACTACTTAATTGCCCCATTATGTCACCTTTGTCACAATACGCACAAACTGTTTATGGACGTTCTCTGGCAAAATCCGTTGGAGAATATTTCCTCTGTTGGTGATTAATAACTGTGTATTTGCAATAAAAGGCTACCTGACCTTTGTTTATACAGTAATGAGAGAATTCACACCAACAACCTGAATGGATGTAAAAATGAGTGAAAGTTTAGGGTAGGTGGGTGCGAACCTTGAGGGTCAGGTGACCTTCGGCCATACCTCGGTGGTGTGGCGGAATGGGTATTGTTCATTGTCTTTTTTTCATGCCATTTGCTGATGTAACTATCCCCACCTTCCCCCCCCCCCCCCCCCCGCCCCCCAGCCTCTCCTGGTGTAAGAAAAGCTTTTTTCAGCTTACTATGCCAAAAGAAATTGTCAATTATACAAGCAACAAAGTTTGCGTACCTAACTGATGACAACTGTTTCTATGTCTGCAGAGTTAAACAAAAGAAATATTCTGCGTGTAGGCTTCAGTCCAGGAGGAAGCTATAGCCCATTAGCAGTTTCTAACACAGATGGACCAGATGAGCGTGGAAGACTGTGGCATTTGGTGGGTATCTTTACATCCCATTCATGAATTCTCTGTAGTGCTAAACTTTCTTACTGTCGATTGCCTTAATTTCAGGTTAAACAAATGGATTACCCCACCGACAGGGCGGAGGATGACCGCAACAGCAAATTCTTATCCGAGATTTATTTGACAAGACTCTTAAAAACAAAGGTGTGTTTTCGTCTCTTGTTACCTATGTTCCAAAAATTCCCTCCAACTTTTACTGCTGTTCTGGAAGCTTCGCTTCTCGCTACACTATTTTTTGGGAAGATTATCCCTCGTTCACTCGTTTATTATTAATAGTTCAGTTCAGTGACCTTCCCCTTTTGTGTTTGATGCATGAGATACTTTTGAAGTTCAAGAGAGTTTTGTATTCTTATTTATAGGGAACTCTACAGAAGTTTGTCGACCGTTTATTTCACACTGTGTTTATGCGTTATAAGCACGGATCAAGTTTGCCTCTGGTGGTCAAGTTTCTATTTGACCTTCTTGATACACAAGCCAAAGAACTAAATCTATCAGATGCAGAAGTCTTACATACCTGGAAAAACAACAGGTAACCAGAATATCCACTCAGATCAAACACCTACCTCGTCCTAATTGTCGTCCTCCTTTCTCTTACCTCGCCTTTGCGTTCTCCCCCTCCCTCTCCCCCTCCCCTTTTTTCACCTGCCATGCAAGCTACTTGGGAATGATACACTGCACTTGTGCAAAAAAGGGAAGTCCAGTCCTCTTTACCACATAGCTCTTTTAGTGGAATGCATACAAAGCACACTTAGATCTTTGGCACCGGAAGCTGTTTGCCCAGTTAATTCATCCGAGTGTTATTATTATGACTATTTTTTTTATTTTCAGTTTGCCGCTGAGGTTCTGGATAAATATAATAAAGAATCCAAACTTCATATTTGATGTATCAAAGTCAGGCATTGTAGATTCTTGCTTGTCTGTTGTGGCACAGGTCAGTATCTCTTACTCGGTTTCCACATTCTTGTCATGGAACTAAAACATTTGTTCCACGAAAAAATCCGTCAAGACTCCATTTTTTTTTACTTTCTCAGTACTACAAACCCTGCATTTCACACTTTCTTGTTTTAGTTCTAAACCCACTTGGCCAAATGCCTCCTTTAGATTTCTCATTCGTTTATACTGAATATATTCCTGTGAAACGACCCTTGTCCAGTAATGTTTTTCCCACAGAGAAAGATGAAATTTAATCGTGTTTTCTCTTCCTTAAAGCTGTTCATGGATTCCTGTTCTGTGTCTGAGCATGTTCTTGGCAAGGTAAGAGACATGTGCCAATTTACTGTGTTCAGATTTGCCAAACGTTTCAGCATATTTTCTTAATCCAAATTTCCTTTGTGTATATAGGATTCTCCATCAAATAAGCTGCTTTATGCGCGAGAAATTCCTGGATATCGTCAAGAAGTTGAAAGGTGAGTTTGCGTATATATTATTTTCACTCATCTGATTTTGCAAGAACTTCGTTGAGTCTTGTCACATGGCTTTAGCTTTGTTGTTTTTTACTTTTTTTTCTGGTCAAAACGTTGTGCGATATTTTTGGTCTAATCACAAAGGGCGCCATTTTCTTTTGTTATTTCTAGGTTTTATTCTGACATACAAGCAGCTCGCGCACTCACTCCACAGGAATTATCCAAGTTCCTGAATGACCTCTCAGCGGTTAGTGTTTTCAACAGCCCGCTTTACATGTCATTTTTTTTTACTTGGGTTGGACGAACTTGCTTATCACTGGAGGCATGTGTAAAGCCACCCCTCCCCTCTCCCGCTTTTATTTTTTGAACGGAGGGGGAGGCTGTACAGAGGCTATCCAATCTATGGACGAATGCGCTATGTGAAAAAAGTTCAAATGTAGTTAAATAAATATTTATTTAACACAGTTAACCACAAGGAGCGCGGGTGTGGTCAGCAGTCTGTCATTTGGCTCAAGCGCGATCAGCCTTGCTTGCATCACCTCCATGTGCTCAGTACAGTGTTTTCTTGGCGGCCATTCTCTTCTTTTAGCCTTTGGATCATTCTTTTACCCCCCATCTCTACCCCCCCCCCCTCCCCCTTTATTTTTCCACTGTTAGATCAGTGTGACAGGTGCATGGTGCCATTGGCCTGGGGGCTCATGGCTGGAGGGCTCGTGGCTGGTTTGCCAGCCATGGGGGCGTAACTCTGTCTCGGGGCTGGCTGTGCCAAAGGTAGAAGCCCCTGAACATCCTGGGCACCCACCTTCACAAAGCGATGCAGTTGTTAATTTGTTATTTGCGGTCTTTTGATAACTAAATTATATTCAGGAGTTTTTCTACTTAGCTGGAGGTTTTATCTGGCGATCACGCAAATGCGCGAAGCTGCGAGAATTAAGATCGTTGTTTCCGCCCTATTCTCCTCTCGATTTTGCCGCTTGCTGGTGCTCCCGTCTTTTGCCCCTCCCCAAAACTGCCAGGTGTACAGGATATTCATGGGTATGTGGCCCCAGCAGACCTGTGGGCTAAATACGTCCTTTGTTTGTCGTTTTAGGCCCATGGACAGGAGTTCAATTCTGACCAAGCCCTCTCAGAGCTTTATGATTATGTCAGAAAGTATCAAGATCAGGTAGGCACCATATTATTATGTGCGTGACGGACCAAGATGTGTGCGTTGTTCAAATACCCTGGAAGTTACTCATCCCCAGTCTCCCTCCTACACCTTATACTGCTCTGTGGATAAAAGTCACGGAAGACAAGCAGGACAGTGCGACACTTGGGGTATGGAAGGAGATGTAAGGAAAGAGGAAAGAGCTCTCGATAGATGTTAGTGGGTGCATGTAAATCCCTTTTACACATGTCTTCCAGGCAGTATATTGTCTTAAATTCCTTTTTTTTTTCGTTTTTAGCTTCAAGATGCCCTGGAGGAGTCTGGGCTGTCGTCACTAGCCTCTAAGCTTGAGCACGTGATTGCTACCATCTCAGATGACTGATTGGTGGAACTTGACCTGCTCGCATGGTTGATGAATGCAGTTCCTGATCTTACATTTAAATTTCTGCCCAGTTTATTTGTGCTTATTGAGATTATAACCATGCAATTATCATCCTGGCCGCTATCCTAATATTTGCTGCACCTGGTCGGTGCTAAGTTTTAACTCACAGGAGAGTTGTAAAAGTGCTACCTGTTTGAATGAGGGAACATAATTTCCGGGGGACCTTGCCATGGAAGCAGCTGTCAGACAGTCAGCTAAGCCAGCAGTTGTACGCCATTGTAGTGCCGAGTACAAACATTTTTATCTCAAAGACAGGAAAACGATTATGCTAAGCGTCTGAATCTCGACTGTGTTGGTTGGTTCTCCGAATATAGACTCTACCATTTATATAATTCAGTCATACTTTTTTTAGGGACAGACTTTTGCAATCAACGTACCTATATCAAGAGCGTAGTCTTGTAACTCAAGGGAACAGTGTAGCTGGTCAAGTATAACTCTTTGGTTTAATTACCTGTGTGTAGTGTTTAGTTCTTTTTTATACCTTTCCAGAAACAAGCTTGTTGAGTTGTCTAAAAGTTTATGCATTTCTTTTTTAAAAGACCATGCTTTCCCTAAAAGTGGCATGAGCCGATGGTGCTCCTAATACATATTTTTGGTAGTGCTTATCAGAGATTGCTTTTAAACTTCTTGATTTTCTTTAAAAGGGCAAGACTGTTGTTCCTCTCCGATTCCAGGCCCCATGAAGAAGTGATTTATATTGTTGGTATTATATTGTTCTGTTTCCTCGCAACTGCTAAGCTTTTTTTGGTTTGTGCTCAGAAAACAGGCCATTTCCGAGTTTCAAAAGCTCTCACTTTTAAAACGAGACTAAGTGCAAAACCTTTCTTGTGAAAATGACTTTTATTTGCATAAGAATAAAAAATCGTTTTCATATCAAAAGTTTTGCACTTAGCCTCACTTTGAAACTGAGGCTTAGGGTACTCCATGACTTATTTAAGGTAAACTCTTCTGAATCCGGAGGGTCGAGGCAGTATTGAAGTCTCCTATGCTTGTTTTTTTATACATAAGAATGTAAGTTGACTAAATGTAAAATTATAGGAATAATATCCAATGCTTGTAAATAAAGTTATTTCATAAAAGCTGGCGTTTTTCTGTAAATATTTCCCCTTCCCTTCCTCTATCTTCCTTACTCTTTTTGCTCTTGCCCAAATTCACGTGCATGCTCACAAAGGAAATAAAACAGGTGACCACTGGGGAGGGAAGCATATGATATGGAAGTGAGGTGGATGCTTGTCCCCTTGCTCATAAAGCGTGTTCAGGACGAAAAGCCACACCACGCCCAGGTCAAACTTTAACGAGCATACCCGAAGACACCCGAACAGTTCGTGACTTTTTTTCCAAGTTTTAAAACGATTGTATGCGCCTCCCGTTTTAAACTTATTAAACATTCCCCTGCCTGCTGGGTCTGAAGTACAGGTCACATTCCACAGGTCAGAGTAGAAGTCACTGCTCTGTGGATAAATTACTAAGCGAAACAGTTTCCCCTCGATCTAAAACAACATTTTTGTAGAGATTAAGACTGGGAGACACTTGGTGCTGTACTCTTACCCGTGTAAAAATACGTGTATTTTAGACCCACTGCTGTGTAACTGGCCTAATTTTCAACATATGGACAACCCATAACTTTGCACACATGACAGAGATAACTAGTAAACGTACTAAGTCAGTGCAGACTTAATTCTTCATTGCCTCACTTGCATGAAATTATTTTGTTTGACCATCAAATATACTGCTGTCAGTCAGGTTTAATAACATACATATATAATCAACATCTCAGGCATTCATGAATACTGTTGAATGAATTATTAATGTGTGAAGCAACCAATCATAGTACCCATTAATTAGTGTCAGAGAACTTTGCACACAAACAAGAATTGCCTGGCAAGGTGATTACCTTGCTGAAAGCATTTTGAGGTTTCATGGGCAATATGTTGCACTCAGAGAATCTTGTCGAGTTCTAGTTACATTTCATACATTGTATCATCTACTAACTAAGACCCTGTTTACATGGAGTGGGGGACCCTGGTCTAGTGGGGTAAGTTTCTTTTGTTTTGTGTCCCACAGAGCGTGAAAACAAAAGAAACCAACCCCACTAGACCAGGGTCCCCCACTCCATGTAAACAGGCCCTAAATTTATTTTACATTCTTCAGTCGCCAATGAGGCTTTGGTTTAAAGGTGGCTTAATTTATCTAGTCATGCGTCCGAAAGAGCAGCCACTCCTGGGAGAGTCTTACCTACAAATAAAACAGCACATATTATTCTTCAGCTTCGATCCCAAGGAATGGAATAAAGTATTACTATAATATGTAAATAATTATTATTAACATACAGTTTATCATATTATTTCCTGCATAATTGAACACTACATACTGCAGACACTTTGAGATGGACGAACCATCATTATAGAGTACATTATAAAGGCAAGCAGTAGTTACATTCACAGTATGAAAAACAAGGATACTAACAGGAGTTGCAATAGTGTTCTATGATCTTATGTATTTTATTTTGTGGAATTCATATGGCCACAGAAGATTACCATGTGTGCTAAGCGGCATAAAAATCGTCATTTCAAACAGACGACATAAAAGATTTCACACAACCAACATAAAACATGCAAAATTTAGTTTCTTAATAATATTCTCCTAGATCTAGAAAATCAAAGATATTTACCTTCCAAGAGCTCAAGGGAAGCACCTCCCCCAGTACTGACATGACTGACCAGTTCTTCTGTACCATACTTAGCACAGCATGTTGCAGTATCACCTCCACCTAACAATAACAGTAACCACTGAATTAATGTACAGTGGTTGTGGTATAAGTAAAAGAAATAGGAGAAAGAAACAGACACATCCTAATAACCTGACCCACTATCTTATTTTTAGTTTCAAAAAACAGTGTTTTGATCTATTCATTTGCTCATTCACTCAGTACACTTATTCAAGAAAACACTGCCCAGCGTAGCCACACACAAGAACACCCACGCCAATTTTCAGGGTTTGGTTTATTCTTGCTGTATAATTTAGGGTAAAAGGGTGAATAATAGGAAGTAAATGAAGTAAATGACATTTTTATCATAATATTTACAAAACTGTTGAAACGTGTCTCGAATGTAAACAACAGCTTTCTGGGCCACTTTTAAACCATTGGGAATTGCAAGACACAGGCCTCTGAATGTTAACTTACCTATAATAGACGATGCACCAGCCTTTGTTGCTGCCACAACTGCATCCATAATACCTTTGGTTCCTACTTCAAATTTAGCCATTTCAAACACACCCATTGGACTGCAATATACATACACATACAACTTTTAGTAAATGACTTCTGTAAAAGTCAAAGTTATTTTGCTGTCTTAATTAGTTATTTAGATTGAATAGAAAAAAAACTCAGCTTTACCCATTCCAAACAATAGTTTTAGCTTGCATCACCACTTCCTTGAATTTCTTGACACTTTCAGGCCCAATATCCAGTCCCTATAGAGAATTATTCACAGAAATGGTTATCATTGTGTACTTAGACTTATTCAGGAAAAAAAAATGCATGTTGGACTATTTTTACTCACTCAAAATTCAGTCAGTAATACTTGCATAGAAGAGCAAACAGCAAAGTTATGACCAAATAAAAGTACAAATAGACTACCACAAAAAGCATTCTCAAAGCTAAATATTACCCACTACAAACATACAAGAAACAGATTACATAAACTGTAAAATTTAATGTACAAGTAGATGCCAGATGAAAACAATAAACTACACAAATGTTTCTAATTACCATCCAGTCCGCAGGAATTCCAGTTTCAAGATTAGCTGGCTTAGTCTGTAAAATAATCAACAAAACATTAAGCACTATTGTCTCATTAGAGAAACAAAAATCAAGAAAAAATGGTTTCCTGCAGCGTCCTCGGCTACCGGTATTTCAAGCATAAACACTATGCTATAAAAACCAAACTAAATTTTCACCTCAGCATCCTCAGCAAATTTACTAGCAGCGACAAAATCTGTTGGTAAATGGAGATTCACTCCCTTTTCTTTGGCTTTATCACAAATCTTCTGGATTATTTTTGATCCTTCTTCGTCAAACAGTGACTTTCCAATCTAAAAAATAAATTATTGCAGCCAGCTTGTTTAATTTGTACTAGTAAATAAACTACAGACGCTACAAATGGGTGGAAACCACAGGCACGAATACCAACAATGAAAGAAGTTGTTTGAAATGATTATAACTGAAAGTCAGTGCTTCACTGGAATCCATCATTACAGAGGTTAGTGCACAGCCTTCTGCATAAGATTTTTCACATTTGATTCATTTCTTTCTGTGCTGCCCTACGTAGCCTTAAATACCCAAGAAACCAAACACTGAAAAGAGAAGAGAACCATTGGCCTGAATTTTGTCAGTCATATGATGACTGTTACAAATTACCAATGGGACCTATTAGCCTAGTTATTAGCATCAGGCTATAACTAGGCTTTTTACAATTAATATGCTTTTTAGACAATCTTAAATGTTACCTTAAATTTCATTAGCAAGGATATTCATGAGATATCAAATTACTTATTAGAACTTTACTAATCTAAGCATGGGCGATTAAGAGCCATGATATTCTTCTCTACAATTCAGCTTTTCAGACCTTTCTAAAGTTAAAGCTCAAAACTGCAACTCACCTCCATGTTATGAAGAACTTTGACAAATGTGTAAGCCATTCCACCACCAATGATCATGTCATTCACTTTATCCAGTAAATTCTCAATAAGTAAAATTTTATCAGCTACTTTGGCACTAGAGTAAAAAGCAAAAGGTGAAAGCGGAGCTTTATAAAATATTATTTAATGAAGGTTTAATATTATACGTAATATTAATACATTTTTTTGGCGGACAGAGTAAGGCCGTGCTGTAGAGTCCATTATTTTGGCCAAAAATTAAAATAATTAGTGTAAATATGAAATATGAAGTAAAAAAAATGGGCTCAAAAATAAGTGATAACCATAATAAATAAAGTTGTAGTAAAGTGAATTTTGTTGATACTGGAAAGGAATTGGAGTTGAGGAAGTTATATATTCAAAGCCATTTTATACTCACCCTCCTAAAATAGCCAGATATGGTCTGTCAGGTTTCTCCATTGCCTTGGAGAAGTAGACCAGCTCTTTCTCCATCAAAAATCCAGCAACCCTCTGAGGCAGCTGAACACCCACCATAGAGCTACAAAAACATTAATACAAAAAATGCCTGGTATAAGTTGGCCACTACAGTCAAAGGAATACAAAAGCTTGCATCTCTGTGTACCAAGCAAAGTCAAGTTTTGCAAAGAAATATCAATTTTGTTTTTGTTTGTTCAAGTGGTTACATACAACACACAGCAGAATCAATCACAAACATACTGGAATAACAGAGTGGTAAATGGAATAATAACATTGCTTCTCTACCTGTGAGCTCGATGAGCAGTGCCAAAAGCATCGTTAACATAAATGTCTCCTAACTTTGCTAATGAATCACGGAATTTTTGCACATCCTCTTTGCTTGCCTTAACCTGTCACACAACCAAGAAACTGTTGCTAGCTCATGTTATCACTGGTAGATAACCTGTCAAATTACACCATGCCAAATGACACTTTCCTTCAGTTCCAAAGCATCTAATCCCAATGGCTATTTTATCAATTTTATGATAAAAACTTGAAAGTTCTGATTTTGGTAGCTATGGATGAATACACCCGCAACATGGTTTCTGTTAAAGTAAGAACCTGGGAGTACATTACTTAAATCTAGATGGAATGCTACCATGTATTTCAATCCAATTTCCCCCCTAAGTAAATTGTCATGAACCTTCAGTTGATAGTATTAACTGGCCTACAACTTAGGCAAACGCACAGTGCCCACGCTGACAGTATCAAGAAGAAAGTGTGAAAAATCCTGAACAAAGTAATCAACCAAGAAAATGTTATAAATATAACCAAAGTTACTGCTATAAACTGTGTAGCACCTTGTTTCCTTCATTATCGACTCCTTTGCCTTCCTCTTCAATGTGGAAACGTAGGTTTTCCAGCAAGATCACTGAGCCTTGATAAAATTAATATATATAAATAATGCAAAGTGTAAATGGCAAATTATGTTAGCACGCATATTGAAGGAGTGGCTGGACTTTTTCCCAAAGGGCTTCTCATAAACCACTAAATTCTCCTTCTAATTTTCATGTACACCTTTGTAAATCAAAGGAAGAATTTCGCATTACAAAAGCCTGGAGTCACTTACTCAATGCAACCCTTCAGTTGCCATCAGAGTTAAGGGTTCATCCTTACTGAGAGAGTGGCACTTGGAAAATGACAGAAGGTATAAAGCAACACTCCCATAAACTGTCAACCAGAAGCTGTTGTAACTTTGGATTCTAACAGCAGGGCTGCATTTCTTTCAGCTATCAGCATTAGATAAAGCAATATACCAACTGGAAATAACTGTCCCACAGGTAAACCAAGTAGAATTCTTTTTTCAACCCGACTATTACTGCACAGGGTTTCTGAAAATTGCCCCCACCCTCTTCTAAGTTAAAAGTATCATACCAGCCTTTGGGTTTTTACATGCTTCCTCCACTTCAGGACCAACACAGTCAGGAAGAAAGGTCACATCCCTATATATGTAGAAAATTAATGTTACATAATTCATGAGCAGAAAAAGTAAAAATTAAAGGGAGCGTACATACAAAATAATTGAGTCAAAATGTTTGGTTTTTACCTTTGTAATAATTTCTTCACTTCATCAGCAACAGGAGCCAGAGAATATTTCTCAACTACTTTGCCGTCAGGTCTTCCTAAATGGCTCATCAACACCACACTTTGAGCACCATTATCCAAACAATGACGAACACTTGGCAGGGCAGCTACAATCCTTAGAAAAATAGAAAAATTATAGACAGAATGACTGTTGTAATCTTTTTTCACTCATTTATCCACAGTTGTACACTTGCCAATAATACAAATGGTTAACCAGCCTTATAAATATCTGACCTCTACAAGGGGTCTACAAACAAAAACCTAATTGGAACACTTGTTGGAAATTATTTTCAAATAACAAATTATTTCTATCCTACAGAAATAAATTGCAAGAAGAGAAAGATGAATCCCATTAATTTGGTCATTTGTACACTGTTTTATAGTCCACTATATACCATTTACATTCACTATAACAGAAAAGTTAAATGTTGAGAATTGAGATTTCAGCAATTTTTAAAAACATATAAACAAACAAAAACAAAAAACACAATTGAAAAAAAAAGGAAAATAATTTCCTTACACCTGGAGAAATAACTACTTTTTTATGAAATAAAAACGCGGATTCTTTGAGCGTTCACATTATCTAGAACCAATATTCATTATTGGCCCACTATTTGAGGTGGCATGGGGGACAGGACAGTGCCATAAGGGACGGGTAGGTGGGTGGGGTACTGTTTACACAGGTACGCGACTAACCGCACGTCTGCAATATTTTACACGATACCTTTGGTTGTTTGTGATCTCTTTCCCCTTCAGTGGTACATTGAAGTCAACACTGAAAACAAGACATGGCATTTTCTTAATAACTGTAAGATTACCCAAGTAAACTTATAAAGACTCTAAAATATGACCGATATATCTAAGGTGAATTCAAAAATGTTATTTGGACTAAACCGACATAAAACAAAAGTATGGCTTACCGCATCAAAACGCGCTTTCCTTTGCAGTCAACAGTTTTGATTGATGATTTGTTAAAGGACATAATGGCGATTTTGTACTGCAAACAGACGACACAGATGACAGACCAGGACCAGAGGACTTAAATCTCGAGTAGTATCTTGAGACTTCAGGCTGGTAAATCAGCGGACTGTGCTGAATGTAGGTAGGTCGTTGATGTAATGTAACACGAAATTATCGAGAATCCAAAATGGCGGCTGCCTTGGGTTTAATGCGACAGTTTAATCGAATTTCTTCTTGTGCTTTACCTCGTCGCTTGTCACAAATCAGGTACTTGCATAGTGAGCGCTTACTGCATAAATTTTGTACTCCTCGATCACCTCTGAAGGCGCGTACAATTCAACCAAATTTTCAAAAAGGTAAGCGTGCACGTGGAAAAATCAAGCTTATCACATCCAGTGGTGCTTGAATCTTAATCTTTCTGCATGTTATTCTGATGGTAACCTGTCATCTCAGAAAAATGTATAATGTGTGAATTTTATAGGAGAATACGCGAAGTTTTATGAAGTTATATGATTTGTTAGCAATATCTTTTTACTGGTGTTCTTTTTATTGCAATTAATTTTTGCTCTAAATGCACGATCATCATGGCATGCATTAACATGGACAATGAACAGATAAAGAAAACAGACCATTAAAATAGGTAAAATTATTTATGGCTAAATTTTGTTTTGACGTACAACATAGTTACGGTCAGAGAACTTGCCTTCTTCCACTCATGATGGCCTAGGTTCGAATCTTTGAGATGGTGCCACATATGGGTTGAGTTTGTTATTGGTTCTCTTCCTTGCTCAGAGTTTTACTCTGAGTTGTACTCTGAGTTTTCCCTCTGCTCTAAAACCAATATTTTGAATTTTCAAATTCCAATAGTTGATCCAGAGAGGAACACACAGGTCAAAACCCTCTTAACAGATATGCTTCCACTATACTGTTATTTATTTATTTTTGTTTTTTATTTATTCATAAAATGCATATTTACTTATATATTTATTCATTAGATATTTTGCTTAATTAAACTTTTACAGCTCGTCAAGATTTTGAAGCAAGAAGCTATCCAAGAATTTTTTGTAGAGCCTTATCAGATAATTCAACTGATAAGGATCATTTATCCAAGGTAGTAATATATTGGAGGTTGTCTCTCTCTAATAATATTAAACTGCCCAAATATTTACTGTTAGGTTGACTACTTACTTTTATTTTCTTGTGATACCGATATCATCTGGTATGCAATGAAAGACATATTTTAGGCTTTTACTTCCCTTGGAAATACAGGATACCTCTGCATTGTTGTAGGTAAAAATGTATTGATCAACTATTAATGTGTTAACCCTTCAAACCAACAAGCAAATACTTAAAAATAACATTGAATGAATTATTAAAAGATCAAAACAATTTTCTCGACAGTCATTTTAGTATTTCTCATTTCCTTTAATCTTAATTGTGAATTGCTCTTGTTAGAAGAAAGTGATATTATTTCAGTGTTGGTCACTCCTGGAATTTAAAGGTTTTTAGATTTCTGTGATTCTCGTAATGTGAGAAAAGGTGTGTCTGAGTGGGGCGGCTTTTCTCTTGTTTGCATCCATGGTCTTAGCTTTCCTGTTTGATCTATTTATCATCTTAGGATGAGGGTTTTGAAGAAGACGACACTGTGCATGTTATCACAGACAAGGAAAAAGTTGTTGGTATGTTTAGTTATTAAAAAAGATATTGGTTTTTAGTTGTACATAATTTTGCTGTTGGTTGCCTTTGGAAAATCTAATAATTTTTTTAAAAAATAAGAAGTAAGGATAACCTTCAGTGATATATTTAAAAAAATAGCAGTACTCTTGCATTCTCTTAGTTTGAATGATATTATAGAGTACTAGTAGTGAGCAATAGTAGTTTAAATGGGTGTTTGAGTTAGGGTAGTTATTTTTGTTAATCTGTCAAAATATATTATAAGGTTGTAAGAATGCATCTTATATGAGTCTTGTTTTTGTTGATGTTTTTGCCTTGCTATTCTCGTTTAAATAGTCTTCAAGGAAGAAAATAACACATGTTTCTTTTTTCTTCATGTTACCATCAGGTGAATCTCAAAAGCATGAATTTCAGGCAGAAACAAGACAGCTGTTGGACATTGTAGCCAGAACGCTTTACTCAGAAAAAGAGGTACTGGTACTTACTGACTATGATGAGTAAGGCTACACAGCAATATTTCAAAATCTACAGATTAATAAATATTTGGGAAAAGATAAGAATGCATGTACATGTAACCTTTAACTACCACAATTAAGTTTAGATCATACTTGTAAGTTTTGCATTCACAGTTAATAGACTGATGTGCAGATAATTTGGAATACTTTGGATTTTTCGGAATCTGAGCATTATTCAGAGTTTTCCTTCACTCTCTTCAGTTGTCAGTTGTTCAGCTAAACAACTTGGAACATTCTGTTCTAAGAAGGAATCCTTCTGCATTATAGCTGGTTTATACTAAAGAAGCATACAGAAAGCAGAGAAAGCTCTGTGTTATTGGACATGTTAAAAACCTACATGTGTTACCAAAACATGAGTAAAAATTTTATAATCTCCACAATTCTTGTCTCAGGTTTTCATTCGTGAGGTGATATCTAATGCATCAGATGCCCTAGAAAAACTACAGTACCAGTTCATGACTGGAAAAGATGTTGCAGAAAATGAGCTTCCTCTTGAAATCAACATTGCCACAGATCAGGAGAAAGGAACTCTAACAATTAAGGATCATGGAATAGGAATGACTGAACAAGAGTTAGTTGATAACTTAGGTACTATTGCCAGGTCTGGCTCAAAGACTTTCCTTGACGAACTTAGCAAACTAGGGAAAGGTGATTCACGAGAAAAGAGCATCATTGGACAGTTTGGTGTAGGATTCTATTCCACATTCATGGTTGCTGATAGAGTTGATGTGTACACACGTTCTTATATTCCTGGCAGCAAAGGTCTTCTGTGGACTTCAGATGGGTAAGAGTTCTCATTTTCAGTGTACTAGTAATGACAAGTTTTTAACCTGCAAGTAAGTTTTCTTGTCAAACTCTTGGCTCAGTTGGGAACAGCTGTAGGGCCAGGTGAGAAATAAGGAAAACAAGAGAGGGCTTTCATGCTGAGTATTATTTGTGGCCTCACATGGAAGGGGGAAAGGTTGGTTTGGGAGAAAAGGAGTGGTTTTTCAGAAAAAAAGCATAAAAATTAATGTAAGTAGAAATTGCATTGAGTTGATTGCTGTTATTTTTATACATTCTACATCTATGTTTTGTCTCTTAGCCCCAATTCATAAATAATTAGGGCTAGAAGACAAAGGAAATAGATAATCAATCTAGGTTAAAAAATTTTCACCAGAATTTAAATTTGACCTGTAACATCTACATCTACAGCTACAGAATCTACATCTTCTTCTACAGTTTTACTTGGCAAAGGTTATCCATGGCAATAAGATGTTCATCTGATTCTTAAAATATTTTTGTCTTAAGCTCTGGTTCATATGAGATTGTTGAGGCTGAAAATGTTTCTCGTGGAACAAAGATTGTTATACACCTGAAAGAAGACCACAGAAATTTTTCTCTCAACACAGCAGTTGAAGGTCAGTTATATACTACAATTCCTTCTGATGTTTTAAATTTAATTTATAGTAATTAATGTGTGTTTCAGTTAAGCCTTTGGTGAATAAATTAGAACATTGTTGTTTCAGTTAGTGACACAGGAGTCCAGAAAGAAAGCTGAGTTTTCTCAACAGGAGTCAAATCTTTGATTTTCTGGTTGCTAGTCCAGGTGCTCTACAACTGGGCTACAGGAGACTAAATTGTGTTTGTTGGTTCATTTTTTGCAGATACTATAAAGAAATACAGTAACTTTGTGGGCTTCCCAATTTACTTGGATGGAATGTGTATAAACACAATTCAGGTTGATATCATATAGTTGTATGGCAGCTCTACTGAAATTTGTAGAAAAATATTCTTTTCCTGTGAAGTGTTTTTTCCTAGAGTTCTTGTTTACTTTTTCTTACTGGCGGTAATTTTCCTTTTTTTCAGCCATTATGGTTATTGGATCCTAAAAGCATAACTCAAGAGGAACATGAGGTCAGTTACAATGTAACATGTTACCACAGAAACATATCAAACTTTCACTTGAACTGAATTTGTTTAAGCCTCTCATTCAACCCCGTTGGCTTTTAACATCAGGTTTTTGACACGAGAAAACAAAATTTGCCAGGGATTCTAAACCTGATATGTCATTAGGGTCACATCTTTTTTCATAGCCTTTATGTCAGGGCTCAGTTGTTTGAAGGCTGATTAGTGCCAACCTGAGGTTAAATCTTAATCTGGGTTTCTTTTTCTGTTGTTCGAGAGAATGTTCTCCAACAATTTTCTCTATTATTTTAAGAGCATCCGCTAATCAAATTATAAACAAATAGCATTAACCTGAATTTGCTTTTTAAGCAGTCATATCTGAATTCAAATTTCACACTAACCCTGGGTTATCTTAACCCAGCTTTGAACAACCTGGCCGTGTACCATGGCCACTGAACTAAAATGTGAAATCACAAAATACCGGTAATATTGAAAGAAGAAGGCAAAATACAACAGTCGAACACAACAACTTTACTAGTTTACACAAGGGGAAAGATAAAATAATGTTGGCTTTTATGAGTTTGATCTGTCTTTCATTCCATTTTTTTCAATAGGAATTTTATCAGTTCATTGGCAAGACATATGACAAGCCAAGATACATTCTACACTACAAGACAGATGCACCTTTGAATATTCGCAGTATATTTTACATCCCAGAAACTCTTCCACAGTTGTTTACAGTGCAACACATGGAACATGGCGTGTCTCTTTACAGCAGGAAAGTTCTAATCCAATCCAAAGCTCACAAGGTTCTGCCAAACTGGCTTCGTTTTGTAAAAGGAGTTGTGGACAGTGAAGATATCCCACTAAACCTAAGTCGGGAGCTGCTTCAAGACAGTGCTTTAATCAAGAAACTTAGTGATGTACTGTCAGCAAGAATTATCAAATTTTTGCTGGAGCAACAAAAGAAGGATAGAGTTAAATATGAAAAGTTTTTTAGAGATTGTGGAATTTTCTTCCGTGAAGGGATTGTTAGTGCTGAAAGTGATGAGCAGAAACAGGATATAGCAAAGCTTCTTCTGTTTGAATCATCAAACGAGAAGTCTGGTGTGCTTACGTCACTGCCATCATATGTATCAAGAATGAAACCTACACAGAAGAATATCTATTATTTGTGTGCTCCAAGGTATAACTCTCTTTCTTGTGAGTTCATTACTATGTTGCTATTTTTGCAGTTATTGCACAATACTGTACTTCAGAAACATCCAGGTCTGAATATAGAGCGTTTTCACTCATGTGGCCATAACCTACCCAAATTTATTGCAATAAAAGAAAGCAGTTTGGTTAAAAAAGAGTTCAATTCCCATAGTACCCCCCAGGAAGGGGGGTCTGTACACAGGCTACACAGTACTGGTTTGGGACACCAGCATAAAGGCGCTGCATATTGTTTTGGTACACCGACATGTGAAAGGTTCTATTGTACAGCTTACAAAAGTCAAAGGTTTTGGGCAGTGAATAAGATTTTATATCTAAGTGGTGAGACCGTAAGATATGCGCCAGGATAACTTAGGGCCTGTTTACATGGAGGTGGGGGACCCCAGGTAGGTGAGGTAACCCGCTTAGGTGAGGTAACCCACCTGTCCATATAATCTCTCATTTTCATTTGATCACGTTTACATGATAGGTGGGGTGACCCGCCAAGGCGGGTAGCCCGGTCTACCAGACCGGGTTACCCTCTCAGCCGGGGTCACAATTTGTCATGTAAACGTTTCAAGGTGGGGTAACCCGCCTGGTCGGGGTCGGATTCGTGATACATCAAATTCGCGCAAAATTCACTTTCGCGGTATCTTTGCATTATGATTAAAGTTAACAATAGAAAGCTATTGCACTGACGGGTTGCAGCAAGAGCAACAAGTGAGTGAAAAAGTGCATTAATCGCCAAAACTCGTGGTTTGCCAGCATTTTTCTTGTTTACATGCTTAGCGACCATTCAATAATCTTGAGAAAGTGCACCCCGGGAAGGCGGGGTTGTAAGATTGCATGTAAAGGCGGGGTATTTTTTTACCTCACCTAAGCGGGTTACCTCACCTACCTGGGGTCCCCCACCTCCATGTAAACAGGCCCTTAGTAGGTTTTTCCAATCGGGGGATGTCCTTTGTTAGAGCTTCTCGTTGCTCTCCCCAACATTCCACACCTCGTTTTTGATTCTTAAAATTTTGAAACATATTGGCCAGCGCCTTGCACTGAATATTTTAGGGCTAAATCGGTCAATCATTTTTTTTCTCCCTCCCTCTTTCAGTCGCGAAGTCGCAGAAACATCTCCTTACTACGAAGCTTTGAAGAAAGATGATGTAGAGGTTGGTTTGAATATGAGTCGATACAATATTACAATAATTATTACAATTACTTATTTTTGCTGAGATCTGCACATGCAAAGATTTGTGTTTTGCTTACATTGTAAGGCCTCTAAGCAGTACATTGTTTATTGTTACTCTAGGTTTTGTTCACGTATAATGAACAAGATGACGTAACACTGCATTATTTAAAGACTTTTGACAAGAAGAATATCATGGCTGCAGAGAATTACTTCTCAGTTGACAGAGAACCTTCACCCACTGAACCAACGGACGATACCACTCAAACAGAAGATGCATCAGGTGTGTATCATGTCTTGTAAAAGAAATAGACTTACAGCTGTATAACCGTTTTTCTGTCGGGTTTTAAATAGGTCACATTTGTATTATGAGAACTGATTTCATTCCTCAACAGAATCTCTGACGGAGGAACAAGCTACAGAATTGTCCAACTGGATCAGTATTATACTGGGGAAACAGAAAGTCTCAGCTGTTAAGGTTAGTGTTGGTATGATTAAGGATGTATGTAACAGGGTGAAACCATGGGAACACCCAGGTGGGAACATGAAGCCTTGCCATCCCATGGTCATTATCACTAATGTGAAGGAACATTGTATAGTAAAAGAGAGCATTAAAAACTGTTCTTTCTTACATGTGTTGGAAAACAACAGAATTAACAACAAAATTAACTGAAGCAATCGGGATTTGAAGCGAATCCGAAACACTAAGAAACAAAAAAGTATTCGAGGGTTTATAAATTCAGTTGCAAAGCTCAAAAAGGCAGAAATATTGCAAGCAAAGAGAATTCTTAGAACACAGATTAATACCACCATAGCATGGGCGCTGACTGTCAACATTTTGATTTGATATGTTAGGTTTCCAAGCACTTAAGTCAGACAAGCCACCCAGTGATGGTGACTGTACCAGACATGGTGGCCGCTAAACACTGGCTTAAAGTCATGAGAGCTGAGCAGTTCCAGGACATTGACAATGCAAAGTATCAAATATTTCAACCTACGCTGGAAATAAACCCAAGGTATTTTCATCAGCTTTGATTTATCTTGGGTAGTTGGTAGAGCTTTTTTTTATTAAGTACAATGAAGTGATTGTCATTTTTTGCATGCCTTGCTACCCGGCTGCTTTAGTTAATGCTTGTCCACTAAGTAGCGTCTTCATCTTGTCCGGTTGTATACTGTCCTGTACGTTTAAACGTGCAGAAGAAATTCAACTTTCATATTCTTACGTTTAATAGGTGACAAAATTATTTGTGTTTTTTAGTTGCTGCAGAGGAGGAACCATTGTCCTTATTTTGACATTCGAGCAAATCGTTGATGTCGTATTTCAATATTGTTCCTTTAGCGGCTTCTTTCAGTCACTTAGCGACATTACGACTTTAAAAAGATTGAATGGAGATCTCCCTGTCTAAGTAGCACATAAGCTTAGTAAGGACCAAACAACAATGTGGTGATGTTTTCTATTTCAGCCATGAATTAATCAGAAATTTAGAAGAGGTTCGGTCAGTCAATACAGATTTAGCTGTGCTGGTTGTTAATCAGGTCAGTCTTACAGTATTAATGGTAACACTCTTTTGATTAGGGTGACTTCGGAGTTTGAATACAAACTGTTATTTCCTCAAAGAAAGCTAAAAGAACTAAACTCAGGGAATGTGAGACGGCGGGCTAAGTCCAGTCTCGTGTCAGAAGGTTCGGACGCCCTCCCTGTGTGTGCTTTGCGCTTGGCTCGCAGAGGAGGAACCTGCCGAAGTCTTATTGTTGCTGGCGGTCCGAGCACCCGCTTTTTGTCAGGGTGCGTGAAGTAATTACTCACTAGATAATTTTATGGAAATGGCTTGCCGCCGATGATTTCTCGATCGAACTTGATTTTTGTTTGTGTGTTTGTTGTTGTTGTTGTTTTTTTTTTTTCGCTAAGCAATAGAGATAGATCATGTATAACAATTTTGTAAAAAACGTGTTTTGCACAACATAACATTTGGCACGTAAACGAGTAGGCAACTTAAATTTTCAAAGTGATTAAAAGTGACGACGAATTTTTTTTTCTTTTGCAGCTCTTTGATAATGCCATGATGTCTGCAGGACTGCTGTATGACCCGCGTAGCATGGTGGGAAGACTGAATACACTTTTAACTAAAGCACTGGGCTCTTCGAAACGTTAGCACTGGGAAGCACTGGGACGCAATTTCTACGAGTAACGGGTTTTACCCGCCTGCCTGGAAAGCTTTTTTTTGTCCTATGCTTTGCCAAAACGTAGACGCTATCTTGCTGTTTGGATATAACACAGATCAAATAATTGTAGTCGGCCCTTGTCATCCAGTCATGGTAATATTCATTATACTGAAAATAGATATGATCCTCACTCATCCTTGTCTCTTGATGACCGGTCATCAAAATCGCATGCCTTGTTTTGTAAAAAAATAAAAACAAATAGTACTGGTTGAAAGTTATCTTAAAAAGCCTTTATTTGAATGATTACATTGTATTGTGAATGGTTTGAAGGAACCATTACTGGAAACCAAGTCATAATAGGTGGAATATTATTTTCTCTGTTAGCTAACAGTGACAGACGTTTTGACAACCTGTGCGGAAGGCTTCATACGAGGAACACTCATTCTGATTACGACTTTCTGTACTAGACTGTTATGAGCAGAACCCTCCGTTTCTTATTCGCTAAACGTGCGAGCAGAAACTTACAGTTTGCAGGATAAAGGATGTGAACAGTCTCCTACTGCATCATCCTAGTCCTATTTACATATGAGGAAATTCCATGTAAAAGAACGACAAGCCCCCTTTTTTTCGCACCGAACAAAACGCGATAGGCTAAGTGCGTAAATGTGTCTAAAACAAAGGCAGATACTCAGCATCGACATTTTCTTGATAGGGTTCAATTCGCGGAAGGAATCGGTTTTTTTGTAATGAACTGGTACTACAGACCAGTCAAAGCGGGAAATCTGTTCAAATGCAAATACATTAAATGACATTTATCGCATTAGCCTCGCAAGTTCACTACCGATAGTACGAATGATTTACCTGGCTATCTACCAACAAGTGAAGGAAGGGGCAAAATCAATACACATAAAGAAGACAATATACAAATTTCTCGGCCAATTATCGCGAAATTAAACGTGATAATTATAGTACATCCTTGCAATCGTGCTTTCTATATTTCCAACTGTACATGAGTCTTTCTTAGCCAATGTTAGACTTGATTCTACTTTACAATCCAAACAAACCACGTGCATAGGTTAAGATAAGTTCAGCTGAGCGAACGAGTTTTTTTATAGCTGTCGGTCTATTGGAGCTTACAAGCAAAGAAAGGTCCTTGGTAGAGATTCCAGTTTGCATGAAAATCTGTGCCGTCTTATCTTAACCGTCTGATGGGTCCTGGTTTTGTAACGGACTAGGTAATGCAAACCCTGGCGTGCCTTTAAAACGACGCCAAATCATAATCTAACTGTGCAGTAATGAAGCTTCACACGCCCGACTGAGTAGCTGTAAGGTGTCGACTGTGTCGGGGTGATGTTCACCTAGCAATTCATCTCTCAGTTGCCACGCCGTCTGTAGAGATTCCACGGCGCTGTCGATATCTTTCATGTCATACTGAACCGAACCAAGCAAGTGGTAGGTGGACGCCGTGTTTTTTTGATCGCCAGGCAGATTTGATCTCATATGCGCTGCTCTCTGTAGAAACTCCGAAGCTTTCTTGTGGTCTCCCATCAAGTACTGCACTGCACCAACGTTGTGGTAACTGTCTGCCGTGTCTTCGTGATCACCAAGGAGGTTAGATCTCATAATTGCAGCTTTCTCTAGAGTCCCCAAAGCTCCAGGAATGTCTTCTCCCATATGACGCTGCACTATACCAAGCCAGTGGTAACTGCTCGCGGTGTCTTTGTGATCCCCAAGTTCTTTTGATCTCATATCTGCCGCTTTCGTTAGGGACTTCAAAGCCCCATCAAAGTCTCCCATGTCACGCTGCACTACACCAAGCCAGTGGTAACTTCTAGCAGTGTCTGCGTGACTACCAAGTGTTTCGGATCTTATGTCTGCCGCTTCCTGAAAGGAACCCAACGCTCCAAAGAGGTCTCTCACATCACACTGCACTTCACCAAGGTTGTGGTAGCTGCAAGCGGTGTCTTCGTGGCAACCAAGCAGCTTTTTTCTCATTTCTACAGCTCCTTCAAGACTCTGAATTGCTGACGCATTTTCACCCATTTTAAAATGGATCCATCCCAAAAGATTGAAGCTGGCAGCTGTGTCCACATCCTCTCCCAACAGGTCAAGCCTCATATTAAAAGCCTGCTCACAAAACGGAAGAGCTTCTGGGTATCTTTGTAGTTCAAAGTAAGTGCACCCTGCCTCGTTTAAAGCTTTTGCGGTAAGTCGGTGTTGCCCCAAATA
This sequence comes from Porites cylindrica, assembly GCA_964035525.1. Classification (NCBI taxonomy): domain Eukaryota; kingdom Metazoa; phylum Cnidaria; class Anthozoa; order Scleractinia; family Poritidae; genus Porites; species Porites cylindrica. Next base: position 491,669 of record OZ037784.1, read on the forward strand.
TTCCTCTCTGATCTTGACAACCTTGAGGCGCGCTTCAAGTGCTTCCTCGTAGTTACCAATGGCAGCTTGATTTTCTCCAATTAAAGCATAAATGTTTGCGGTGTCCTCGTGATCATAAACTCCCAGCTGTTTCCTCATATTTAGAGCATTTTCAAATGCTCTGTCAGCTTTGATTGCATTGTTCATTCTGAGGTAACTGAGCCCTATGTCTGTCAGACTTGCCACTGTGTCAACATGATTTCCAAAGTGTTTTTGCCTTATTTTTATGGCCTTTTGATGGGATTCTAGTGCTGCACTGTAGTCAAAAAAACGGTGCCTCAACTTGCCTAGATTGTCATAACTTCTTGCAAGTTCTAGAAAATCTGTACCAGGGACCCTTTCGCTTGAACAGTTTAACACATTGTCAAAGGTAGTACTGAAATATTGAATGACAGTGTCGTCCTCAGTATTACCTCCAAATGATGATGGGTAATACGGAAAGAGTTCAAGGCATTGCAAAAGTGTTTTCATGAGCCGCTTGCTTGCCATGTAGCTCTGCACCGAGTCTACGCCACTCTGTAAAATTTGATCTGTGAATTCTAGAAAATGCAAGCGTAGGGACTCAAGCTGAGTTTGTGTCGCACTTTCCAGCAAAGTAAAACAGTTTAGCTCAGGAACCAGCAGTGACGAGGTTTCAGAGGATTGCTTCAATATGTAAATTAATAGTCGTAACTCAGGTGGTACGTTTTTCGCAGCCTCGGTTTCACAGAGATTTTGTAAGAGTTTGCCCAAACTCAAAAGGTGCTCATGTTCCTGATTTCTTAATCCGGGAAGTTCTAATTGCCATGATTTCCCAATTAACAAGAAAAGTAATAATATAAAAAAAGTATCTTTCTTTTCGAAAATGCCTTCAAAGGGATTCTCGAATGTTTCACAATTTTCTGTATCTGTCTCCGACGGTGTTGTAAACATGTGTGGAAATCTGGCGTTCCAGTAAGCTTTGCTTTGGTCTATCAACTTTCTGAATTGTGGGACATTTGCTTCTTTTGTATCGAGTAAGTCGTCAAGTAACCCCACAATGATGTGCTTAAGCACAATTTCATCACTACGGCAACAACACAGTCTATCGACAGCACTGAAACTAGACATTATGCCCTCTTCACGATTTCCACAGAGTAGCCGGTAAATGCTTTGGTAACAAATGAGTTTTGCTGGACAGTAAGCCTTGTTGGAGTAGTCAGTAGTGAGGAATTCGTCGCAGGTTTGATGATCCAAAGAGAACCAACCCCAATGGCGCAATGACTTTGCGGCCAACAACATCCATTCATCTTCAACAACTTGCCTTTGTTTTGCTTCTAACAAGGCTGTGTCATAAAGATGCTCAAACAATACTTCTTCATCTGGCAATACGGCATAAAGAAATAGTTCTGCCTTAGACAATACCTTTACAATCTTGGGATAGATTTCGTCGTCTTTTATTCCATTAGTAATAGACAACAGGATGTTCTCTCGCCGTCCTGCAAAAATTTCCGAAGCTTCGTAGGATGTACCCATTAAAAATTTTTCATTAGCGTTTTCAAGACTACAGATGTAATGGTCATTAAACCGATGCTGCGCTGAATGGAATATGGCTTCAATTGGTTCACTGTTCTTTCTCTGCTCATCGATAAAGGACCGGAAAAGTGAATGGATTGTGAAACGGCTAAAACTTTCCCCACAGTCGATCAAGGAATTTCGCTCGAGGGAATGAATAATTTTCCTGGTTGTTCGTTCTGTCTTGACATCCAACACTGCCGAAGCTTCTTTTGTGTCAAACCAACCAGGAAAAACAGTAAGAGACACAAAAGCTTCTCTCTCAAGAATCGGAAGTCTTTGAAACGATTTGTTAATAAGTAGTTTTAAGCGAGCGTCACTAGGAAAACATTCGTTGTCCAAAACTTCGAGGATTGTTGAATTCCTCAAGTCTTCTGAGAGCTCACGCACGGAAGTATGCTCTTCTTTAATGATGTTGCACATTAGTCGCACGGCCAGGGGAACCTGTCCACATTCCTTTACTATGCATTTGCAGTCATCTTCAGTTACATCTGGTAACAGCACCTTTATTAGACTTGCCGACGAAATTTCATCCAACACATTAATTTTTACTAGATGTAGGGAAAGCGTAAGATCCAAGAAGTCCAAGGATGCTCGAGTGGTAAGGAGAAGCTTGATGTGAGAGCATTGTGCAAGAATTTCCTTCATAAATTGGAGCACATCTTCTTTTCGTTTGTCATCTTCAGATTCAAGTAAATCATCAGCATTGTCAAAGATTAAGACAAAACCACTTTGTACTCGCTGTAAGCACTTAATAAGCCAGTGAGAAGATGAAATATCACGCAGCCGATTATCGTCTGCAAAAATGCTCAACAACTTTGAGACCAATTCCTCTTTGCTTGTCATTCCACGCAGGGGTAAAAAGTAAACTGGAATATTCATCTCTCCTAACAAATGTGCAACGTTTATGGCTACTGATGTCTTTCCAAATGCTGGAGGGCCCCACACATTAACGATTCGAGTTTTTCCTGCTGTTAAATGATTCTGAATTTCTTTACATTCTTCTTGACGACCAAAAAAGTGTGGTATTTTGTCAGGTATACATGATTGGGGAACTTTGAAGCCTTTAAGAGAAAAGGTAGAGGTGAAATACAATTGTGAACATAACCTTGACAGTCATTTCTTATTTCTCTTCACTGTAGTTTTAGATCTTTCAGAGTAAGTAAGAGGCCCACTCATCCACTCCCTAAGATAAAAGCGCCTCAAAAAAATATTTTTCTTGGCCTTCCAGACTTCAGTTTGGCCTAAAACTGACCTTTGGTCAGACTATCTAGGCCCCTCCCTTAGATCTGTACAAGTTAGGGTTTAATTAGTGGTGATGATGACACAAACTTATACCTGAGCACAGTTATTAGAGGAGACTGGTCGTGAAAGCCAAATTCAATCAGAGCGAAAATCAAACGATCCTACGCTTATTGTTGGGGCCTTTTTTGGTTAATGTAATGATTTACGTAATGATTTGTTATCAAATCATATTGATGACACTTGATTAACCATTGTAATCATTGTTTGTTTGTTTGTTTTTTATTAATTATCAGTACAGTCTAACCTCTCCTTACAGACACCTCCATAATACAGACACCTCTCTATTACGGCCAGTTCGTTTGGTCCCAGAACTGCCAAAAATCATACATTCCCTACCTCTATAATATGGACACCTCTGTAAAGCGGACACTTGGTTCTGTCCCTTTGGTGTCCGTATTAAAGAGGTTTGACTGTATTAATTGTAACTTTATCTTAAAGCTTTTGCAATACTGTAACTTCATATAGTCATGCAAATAAAGCTTATGTTCTTGTTTGTTGTTTGTTTCTTCACACCTTCTAAAATAATCTTAACAAATTGGTTCTATAGGTCAGTTACTCCCATGTGGTTGGAATTCTATTTGTAGCCACGGGCAGGAAATTTAATAAAACCTTATAAAAAATGAAACCAGTTATGGTGGGATTCACTACCACTACAACTTTTAGCCATTTAATTAAATATGACCTCAAGTTTGTATTTAGGAGCAACTTACCCTCTAAGACGCTGTTTTGCATTGCTTGTCTCATGCGGTCAATACTGAAGCCGACGTCTGATACTGCCTCTTTCACATCTGTTACTGCCGTTTTCACATCCGATCCGACATCTTCGATTTTTGTTTGCACGTCTGTTACTGCCTCTTTCACATCTGTTACTGCCGTTTTCACATCCGATCCGACATCTTCGATTTTTGTTTGCACATCTGTTACTGCCTCTTTCACATCTGTTACTGCCGTTTTCACATCCGATCCGACATCTTCGATTTTTGTTTGCACATCTGTTACTGCCTCTTTCACATCTGTTACTGCCGTTTTCACATCCGATCCGACATCTTCGATTTTTGTTTGCACATCTGTTACTGCCTCTTTCACATCTGTTACTGCCGTTTTCACATCCGATCCCACATCTTCCAGTTTTGTTTGCACGTCTGTTACTGCTGCTTTCACATCAGTTACTGCCGTTTTCACGTCCGATCCCACATCTTCCACTCTTGTTTGCACGGTTGTTACTGCCTCTCTCAAAACTGTTACTGCCGTTTTCACTTCCGTCTCGACGTCCGCTACTTTTGTCTTTACGTCTATTACATCCCTCTTTATTTCTGTCCCATCGCACCGCATTTTGTCGAGTATATCTTCGATTGGCTTAAACCTCTCAGCCCGCAGCTCTTCGTCTAACTGTTGAAGCCTGGCAGTGGGAAAGTCTTTTTCACCAAGCCTTCCCACGTCGTCAATCTTTGTGCTGTTTAGTTTAAGTGCACGAAATGCATCTTTTGCTAGATGGATATAGTTATCAAAGTCTGCCTTTACAATCTCTTTCGTACTGATCTGGTGACAGAGAGTGTTTCTGAGCCTGCGAAGCTGGTCTAATGCCAAGGCGTGAGTCTCAGCGTTGTTTCCTGAAGGGCTCAAAACAGACGGGTGGAATACTCCTGGTGGTACTCCACGGGGTGTTACGTACATTTTGGCCAAAGTAGCAAAACCCCCTTTCCCATCTGACACAGAAAAACTTTTAGAATAGAGCGTTGCTTCAAAGAGAGCAGTGCAGTCCCAGTCGTGATATGACTTGCTTGTTGGAACATATCTTGTTTTTCCTCCCTCCTTATTCAGGAACAAATTTCGAACCAGGGGTGAGTCGTCCCATTTTTTAAAGCCGGGTACGGGGGCGACGAGTGTGTCCCAGAGGCGCGCAAATACCTGACGGAGGGCGATTGGAAATTCTTCGAATACAACAGTAGAAAACTTGAAAAAGTTAAGTTGTTCAGAAGAAAACGTGGTCATTTTAAGGTACTGAAATATACTTGAAAGACGTCAGTACATCAATTGAAAAGGAGATCCATCCGACTGGGTGAGTATCTGTAGAAAAGGAAGTTAAGTTATACCCTTAGGAATACAAGGGAGTTTTAGCACCGACGACGGCGACGACAACGAGAACGTCAAAACAGCAACAGGTTTATTGAGAAAAACAACAAGTTCGCACGTGCATCACGCTTTTTTGTACATTTCTTTGCCGTTGCTGCACGACTAGGACGTAAAAATGCCTAATTTCACGTTTTATGGAGTACGTAAACAAGCGACAACGAAATGTTCTTTCGCTTTCTAAACTAGAGTGCGGTCCCCAAGAAATCAACTCCAGGGAAATTTGCCTACACTGAATATTCTCAGCAAAATGGAATAAATGGCATAAAGTTTGAAAAACCCTAATTCATTGTAAAAGTGACGTTTTCGCTGCCGTGGCCGTCGTCCATGCTAAAACTCCCTACAGTCCCTAAACCGCGCGAGAAGGGAGCTGGGAGCACCCCGCCCGACTTGTGAGCAGAGCCCATTTACTGTTTGCCCATTTTCTATTTATTTACTGTTCTACTTCACCTTCAAGGCAAAGATACAAGAGGCTCTGCTCCCAGGATGCAAGCTGGCCCATGTATAATTGTGTTTCAGTTAATATTTTTTCTCTGTTAATTGTTTTTTTTGTTTCAGCTTCATTAACATGAATTAACATACTAAAAAAAAAACAAACAAAAATTACCTGAAATAAAAATTTCCTGCAACATATGCAACCTCCCCCTGTTGTCTTGCGATTGAGTTGAGATCACGTAAGCCAATCGCACTCAAGTTTGTTATTGCAATTCTGACGTAATATATCAAGTATGAGACGTAGTGGTTCATCACCAGATGAAGCACGGAGAAGAGAGTTGAAAACACGACGCGCAGCGGAGTATTAGATTTGGTGATGAAACACTGTGTCAAATGCTTGATAATATTTCTCAAACAAAATGATTTTAGAAAGAGAATTTAAGGATGCAAAAAGCTCCAAAGCCAGGAAAAAGCGCCCTAGGGACAAGGTTGGCAAAAATGAGCAATTTCTCATCAGATTTGCAAACACTCTTTAAACATTTAACATTTCCTTTATATTTTCTTTATGAATTATTAATGAGTTTGAGAAGCTAAAGTCAAAATCAATTCGTGCAGACGTGGGACTATTAAGGTTGCCAGTAAGCTGATTATTTTGATAAGATATGTCATATCAAAATGTTTCTTTCAGAGGTCTTGTTCTGGTGGATTTATTTTCCACATTGACTGACAATAAATGTAGTTTCTTACAAATATTAATTGTTTTTTGTTTTCACGCAACACTCTGGTTCAGTGCGGGGTTCACTGCCCTCGCTTAACTTTTTATACCGAAATATCGAATTTTCAAATTCGATACATCATTCATTAAAATCAATTTTAACATCAGCGACACGTAATCCTGGAAAAGGAAAAGCTTATTTCTGTTCTCGACCCAGTGCAAATGTTTGCCTTCGAAGACTTAAAAGTTTCGTAGTTACTAAAACATGGAACGACCTAAAACCACCTACAACCATCTACAACTACCTCAAAAACATCTACAACCACTCGCAAACAATCTAAAACCATCTAAAACAGGGTATAAATGTCTGAAATAGTTTCACACAAATGTATGTAGTCCCGGAGAATCCTTTAGTCTAGTGTGAACGTGTCTCACTTGTAGAGCCTGATTTTATACAGCTATTAACCTGTTTACAGTTGCAAGAATTAGAAAACATTATATAATGATATTTGATAATTCTTTTCAGCAAAATGAATCAAAACGTTCTTACCAGTAACGTCCCTTGGCGAGGAGGGAAGACCCGAATATGTGATCCAAATTTTTCGTTCCGTTTTAGCTCGTAAAGTTGCAGCTACTCTAGCCTGTGCCAGGCTCTCAGAGCAAAGCGAAAATAAGAAGCGCGCATATCCCATCACTCCCAAGAAGAGGGCCGGGGTGAAATTTGGGTTCCAAAACATAATAAAGGTATATAAAAATCCAGGTAAATTACTTTAAATACAATCATTCACTATTAAAATTTGTCAACTCATTTCTATTAATTTCGGCTCGTCTTAACTTGTTTTCTTCAGAATCCATTGCATTATAGATTTTTTTAAATAACATTTTTAACAATGATTACACCTACTAGTCTCCGTTTCCTGTGTCGTGACGCAAGGGAGTTTAGCCTTGCGTGATGACACAGGAAACGGGTGTGAAAGACACTAGGGTTCATCTAAAGGAGTCACCTGGAATGTACAAACATGTTTGGCGGATGAGATGCTAAAAAAATCTACTTGTTCTTAGGAATGTAATCCGCCACATCAGAACAAAACAGCAGTGAAGCAGACTCCGAGAGAGAGAGAAACCCTACCTTGAATTGTGCCATTGCGTAAACAAATGAAACGTGAACCAAAACGTCTCACTGGTACCCAGAGTAGAAAAAGCCAAACAAGTCAGTCTTTCGATTACGAGTTTGTTATTTTATTTTATTATTTTTTGTGACTTGATAGTTCATTTTGTAAAGTTCTTTAAGTCTTTTAATATACTTAGCATGATCTCGCATTTCATTTCGTGACTTAAGCCAATGGTTGATGATACAAGGGACCAGGGAGAGTAAGATTTTAGGGGGAAGTGGATGTTTTGTTCGATTCTCGTATTTCATGTTCGTGACATGTTTTAGATTGTTTGCGAGTGGTTGTAGATGTTTTTGAGGTGGTTGTAGATGGTTTTAGGTGGTTTTAGGTGGTTTTAGGTCGTTCCATGTTTTAGTAACTACGGAAAGTTTTGATTAACCCCAGGTGTGACAAGTAGTCTACTATGTTGGAAATTAACCCCCGTTGGTGGATTCCCTTTGGATTCCCTCGCAAAAAGTGGATTCCCTTCATTACATATGCAGGACTTTTCAACTCCACTTTCTGTTTGTGTCTTGTTTATATATCTGAGTTTTAGCGCTAAATAAGATATAGAAAGCCGTTTCTCGCGTTGCTACGTGATCGGTTCTCTTGTTCCTATTTTCCTTTTAATAGACGGTCCGAAAACCGGGCTCAAGTTACTTAACGGGCAAGCCGAGGCAAGCCTATTGTGCCCATTGTAGAGGAAGACAGTTATTAGATGGAGGAACGCATTTTTTTGGCGAGGGAATCCTGCATATGTAATGAAAGGAATCCACCACCGGGGGTTAATTTCCAACATAGTAGACTACTGTGACACAAATCACAGATTCAAACGGTAGATTCTCGTTTCTTTCGCATGGCTCATTTTGGAGATTTGTACAGCGAAATATATAATATATAGCATACAAGGGGTTAGGGCTATTTCGAATTGTAAACCTGCCGCCATCTCAATCTTGTGTTGCCAGAGTAAAACTACAAACTTTTTTCCACTTTATCCTTTTAAAGAAATGCCTTCAAATTCCCTTTAGCTTCCCTCTCAAGAAATGGTTATTACCTTGATGCTTCGACCCCTTGATCTAGAAAATTCGATTTTCCCGGAAGATGGCAGGGACTTCTCCGGCAAACTGAAAGTGAAACATAAAGTGAGTTGTTTTTGAAAAAACTACAACGTAATAATTAGAGCATTAGATGTGATACAGAGATCAAGTCGCAAGGTAGAAAATAAGAACAAAAACGGGAAACAGGGATTGTGGTAAATTTCGGTCATTCCTGCCCACTTCCTCTCTCGATGTTTTATGAAACTCTAACTTCAAATAGACTTTAAATGACATATCTAAAAAGTGTATTCATAATATGGTTTTGCAAGCCTCAACATATGTGATATCGAAATCTAACTAGCAAGATGCAATGAAAGGCAGGTTTCACAAATACAGGAAGTGAGATCGAACCAAGTACAGGCTTGCATCGGGAATGTGAAAGTACGGCCGTCCTACAGTTAACAATAGGGAGCTTTAGCAACGACGACTGCGACGGCAACGAGGACGTCAAAAAAGCAATAGGTTTATTACGCAAAACAACAACTTTGCACGTGTATCACGATTTTTTGTACATTTCTTTACCGTCCTTGCACGACTACGACGTGAAAATGCCTAATTGCAAGTTTTATGGAGGACGTAAACAAGCGACGACGAATCTCTTTTTCTCTCTCTAAACGTGAGTGCGGTCCTCAAGAAATCAACTCCAGGGAAAATCGCCTACGCTTGCCATTTTCAGCAAATTGGAATAAACGCGACAAAGATTGAAAAAAACGGGAATTCATTTTAAAACTGACGTTTTCGCTGCCGTTGCCGTCGTCGATGCTAAAGCTCCCTACTGACGCAATTTAACTCATTTACCTACCGAAGTGAACAGGTTATACTTTGGTTTCTTCATCTCTGTTTCTGAGGCAATGGAAGACACAAGAAGCAGCCAGAGAGCTTCTCGCCTGCGCCTTGTTTGCCTGGGAAGTGATATGCAATTGAGGTTTTATTATTAGCTATGACGTAAAGGGCTTTAAATAGGCCTATCATCAGTCAGACAGACATTCTTACTTGTACGTAAAACAAGAATCTTAACTGGGCGGCCAAATTGCGTGAGGGAGAGGGTGGCTGCACACTTAGGCCATCGGGCATGTCGCTTACCATTGCGTGACGTTGCATCTCAGTTACTCAATTGAACATTGTACCCTTTTGAATAAAATATGAATAAAAATAATAATAATAATGAATAAAAATAAGCAAGTGAGCCATTCTAAGAAGGAAACAATGAGCGTTATTTTCACGCACCCAGTCCCCAATCCCTCTGCTCCCCAAAATATAGTGTGACTAATTTGACCTAACGGGAAATTCCAAAAATTATTGTCGTTACCAGTCAAAACAAGCAGTACATTTATCAATTCTGGTTCTTAAAAAAAAACAAAGCAAATTTAATTTAAGTTTTGTTTTTGTCTGACATTGCGTTATAAAGCCTTTTTAACTATCTCAGTGAATATATTAAAATATTTTTTTGACATGGTGATCTACAATAACAATGAGCAGGAAATTCCTTTGTCCATTTTATCCCGGGGGAGGAACTCTCTTACACTAACCTTATCGATATTTCTCTGAATTAGTGTAAAGATTAGATAAGGCGGACGGTGACCCCCACCACGACTTCCCAGAAATTACCCCCCCCCCCCCCCCCCGAGAAAAAATGAAACCTATTTCTTCAGGCCTCCCAGTTAATGAGAAAGGTCATGAGGATATCATAGGATGTAGATCAACCTTTTTTTACGCGGGATGGCGTAGTCAGCTAGCGTCTTAAATGAGTCAAAAATTGCTATGTCTTTTTAACTTTCCCGTATCCCGAGCTGAGAGCCCGTCCCGAAAAAATTGTGTAATTTTTATTGGCTGCAACTTTGAATCACGTGCAAGTCAGGTTGGATTGCACAAGCAGAATCAAGATATTGCGTCAGCAAAGAAGGGAAAAGTGAGCTTACTGGTTTAAAATGTCTAGAATTTATTACTTACGAAGTCATAGCTCGATCGGTTGCTTAACGGCCTAAAGAGAACGCTCCGCTGGCTAAGAAACTATTGAGGTCGACTTGTATAATTGTAGCAATATGTAGCATGTCTATCCAAAAACTTTTAAGACGGGCAGCGGGCACGCGTTGATACACGTGAATTCACATGTAACATAATCCTTGACTATTAACGTGACAAGCTGCACAGCTTTCGATGTTAACAGCTTTTCAAAATAACATTGAAATTTTTTCTTCAAATTAGAATGATTCATTAGTTAGTTTTTCAAAGGAAATTGTTACTTTTGCTCTTACAGGCGTAAAGTACGGTCGGCGACGCAAAACATGATAGTTTTGTATTTTAAAAAATCGCTGAATAAACACGGGAGTCACTCTCTCATGTTAATAAAATATTTTTACCTGTTTTTTACCGCTGTGTCTGCGAAGCTAAAACATAACTTAAGATTGTTATTCCAGTAAAATACGATGTGTAAGAAGAAAAGAGACGACTATTATTGTGATTGCTTCCTTTCTCCCTCGCGCGCCCCACGCGCTCTCGCGCCCAAATTTCCCCTTCCCATTCCCCTTTTAACGCCTGCCACGCAGGCTAGTATAAATCTGTGAAGTCTGCAAATTATCTCCGGTACGGAGTATAGGAGATAATGACTTTCTACGTGTTATTTCTTGGGCATGTTGGTATTATCACCCCTTATTGGTGTTAGTTAATTATCTATTGTGCTATGTAGCTATATACACCTATTTCAATTAAGGTTGCTTCTGAGAAGAATGATACATGATCCGTGTTTCATAGCCTGCGGTGCATTATTGTAGCAAGTCTAGTAAATTATGTTCCCGCAACGAGCCTAGAAACCCAGAAAGCAAACGCTTCTAACGCTTCTATGCTATGTCAGCAGAACGTTAAGACAATGTATTTCAAAACACTGAATCCTAGCCTTTTTAATTTAAGGCTGTGTTTTGACGTTAGGTTTTTCTCTGTGGCAATATGCAAATGCTGCAAATTTTCAACGAGTTTGCTTGGCTCGCGCACGTGGGAATTTTGGATAGTTTTAAAAAATCAAATCCAAGGCGTTTGTTGAACAACAATAAATAACTTAACATTACGTGTTTATCTATTTTTGAGGCAATTTTTTTAAAACTGAATAAAAAAAAGAATAGCGTTGATTTGCTTTACTGGCGTGAATAACCAGCATTCTGGCCAATGCAAAAACGCAACTTAATGAGACAGTTAACACTATTCATTTAATGTTGTTAAAAGAAGAGACTTCTTATTTTTTACTATGAGATTTTAAAAATAAAATTTTCAGCTCGCTCATGCTTAAGAATTTTAGCAGCCATTTTGACTTGAAAGCTCTCTTGAACGCCTTTCACAAATGGTCTCCATTATTTCAATGAACGTGAACAAGACTAAACTGCCCGCTACAAAAGGGTTTACCATGATGCATGGCAGGCTATGAAACATGGTTCACGGGAGCAACCTTAATTGAAATAGGTGTATATTTGTTAATGTATGCTGTTTGTCACTCTCGCTCCAGTACGCTGTACCAGGCAGATAATTTTTTGTTAGGCACAAGAAGACGCAAGATGCCCCTTCCGGGACAAGATGCTCCCGATTTGCGAGAAGAAGGTTCTTCTAACGCTGGTTCTGATGGTTTTCATTCTTTAGTGCAGCAGGCTGTAGCTGATTCGATGGCTTCCGTTACCATGCAGATATCGTCTTTAATCGACTCCCGCTTCGACAACTTTAAGAAGCAGTTCACGGAGGAAAATTCTTCATCAGTTGAGGCAGCCGTTAAACGTGCGAAGCGCGCTCGTTTTGTTTTCCAGAGCAAAGGAAACGAGCAGCAGTTTGAACATGCCGAATCTGTTTTGGACAAGCTCGAGAGTGCGAAGGGTGCGCTTAACGCCAATGCCATTTCCAAAGCCAAAACCGCCATTGAAGAAGGTATTGCTTTAGTTACTAAAAGAATGAAGGTAATTAAGATCGCCGATAAAAGTCAGTATAGCTGGGCCACTGTTCAAGAGTACCTTTCGGACGAATTGGCATCTGACTCGGAGGACGAGAAGAGGTTATTTCGCTCGGAGAGGAGAGCAGAGAAGAAAGTTAAAGATTCGAAGAAGAAGCGCTCTCAGAAGTATCAGCATCAGAGATTTCAGCCTTATCCACCGTTCAACCCTAACCACCGTTCTTCCTTACCGACTTTGGATGCGCATTCTAATACAGGAAGTCGTTTTGGCCGTGATCTAGGCGTTCGTGGTCGACAGATTGGCCCGTGTTTTAAGTTAAGTGTCAATTTGTTATTGTTGTTGTTTCTTAACTGCTTAGACTAGCTTTGGTTACTCTCTGGCTTTTGCCTGGTACTTGGAGCAGGCCTTATCCTCCAAGATTATATGGTTTTCTTGCATTGTTATTTAGCGTAGAATGCAAATTATCTCCGGTACGGAGTATAGGAGATAATGACTTTCTACGTGTTATTTCTTGGGCATGTTGGTATTATCACCCCTTATTGGTGTTAGTTAATTATCTATTGTGCTATGTAGCTATATATATTTGTTAATGTATACTGTTTGTCACTCTCGCTCCAGTACGCTGTACCAGGCAGATAATTTTTTGTTTATCATTTTTCTTATTCATTTTTGTGTGAAGAGATAATTTATTGTTATTCAGTTATTTTGCTTTCGCTGATAAACATATGAAAAGCCAATGTAGAAATCATTTATTTTTTAGTCTTAACTTCTTTTAGCCGTAAACAACCTGTTGATTTATTGAGCGTTAACTTATTTGTCAAGTCATAATTGTATTTAGTCTTCAAAGTGTAATCAACCTGTAAGAAGCCGTTATCCACCTGTGTAGCTTTTGGAAGTAATTAATGTTTCAAAACAAGCTTAGGTTTCCACCAATAGTCTTTTAGAAATGATTGTTGTGCTCTGTAATTTGACTCGTTGAGTTGTGATGTAATCTATATCGC
>OZ037784.1:512500-562500 GCA_964035525.1 Porites cylindrica
TGCAAAAATAATATTATTCTATCAAATGCACATGGGTAGATTGGGTACTCAGATTTAAAACTGATGGAGACTGGCTGTGCTTGAAGAAAATATATTTGTTATAGTAATGATGATGGTGATAATAATATAGAAAATAAAACCAAAATTTGTCTTTTCTTCAAACCTAAAAGTCTATCTGTAAGACAAATCCTAAAAAATAACGGTCAAAATTTTCAAAAACAATACACAAAAATATCTAGTTTCACCTTCCCTACCACCACCATCCCATCACTTGTAAACTATAACTTGAATACCATTCCTTGTGCTTTAGAACATACTAAAGCTCTTATGCAGACATTTTGTTAGAGTCAACTTATATTTTCCAAGAAACTAATAGTGTTGCTTTGCAGTTCTAAAAACACTCACTGTTTTTATTTTGAGATATATTTCTTGTGAAAAGCAATTAAACTAGGCTTAATTTCATCCTCCCACCTTGAGGATGATGTGACCTTGAGAACCAAAACTGGAAATGTGTTGTTGGTAAATATGACAAAGTCAGTTAATGGCATTCCACTGACCCCCATTTGCATCTGAGTCTGAAACCAATATTTGTGCTTTTCTTTTACTACAAAGACAGAGTTCAGTTCCATAAATGGGAAACTGCTTTCCTTTTGATGATTATTTATTGCAGTCTCTGGTGACATATCCTGCTTGGACTCTAAACATTTTATTTCCACATTTCTGTATTCAATGTCACCATTGGCATACACTATTGTTGCAATTCTGTCAGGGCTTGCTGCAAGAACATCATTTTCTTTGTCTAAAATTAATCCAATCTCTTGAACTGTCACTTCCTTGATGTCTGGCAATGACAAGAGATATTCTTTGTACAAATCAGCTGCCACAGGTTCATTTTCAATACCAAAGATCAATCCTTTACTTTTATAATTAAGATGTTTAGCTTGTGAATAGCTGACCATTTTTTGGGGTGCTCCTTTTGCTGTAATTTTTTTTACTAGATTTTCTGGTAATTTTGACCCCTGTTTTTGCATATGAGAAAAGACATCTTTACAGATACTGGCAGTTATTCTGTTTTGCTTTTGTTCAAACCAAGCAGGATTCGTTGATTGTCCTCTTGTTGCCATTTCAATTTGCTTTTGCTTGTCTGTAAGAGTTTCAATAAATAATGTTTCTGTTTGGACTGTTGGCTGTTGTGCTTCGGATGGATCAGTTGTACTTTCAATAAAACTTGAAATATTCTGTTCTTGCTGTTGGTTATTAACATTACAATCTGATATCTGTTGAAGCTGTAGCTCATCATAATCATTAGAAGGAGTGCTAAGGGGTCCCATTTCTGATTCACACTGCACAGTGGAAGGTGGAGCAGAGATTTCATGATTCAAACTTGAATTTGAATTCAGTGCTTGCCCATTTGAGACAGGATTCACATTTTCTTTACCAGCAAGGGAGGAACTACTAAAATACGGTACTACCAAATTTTGAGGCTGCCGGGAATAATCTTGAAGTTGCTTATGAATTGTTGAACCTTTAGCAACAGTGCCAACTATAGTCATTACTGTTTGAATTGTCTTTTCCTCTGGTAACATAGCAGCAAAGGGTATACGAGCATTTATTTTCTGAAGATCGTGCCTCAGCTTTACAATTCCATCAGCATCAAGCTTCTGTGATTTCAATGGTCTGGGATCGTAAAACTGAGAGTCAATACTCCTTTTCTTCCTACCAGGTAAGTCAGACGCATGTCTTGGTTTTGTTATTTTTAAAGCCATCACTGGAGAGAACTCTACTTCTCGTCTACCCCCTTTTCCCCATTCCCTCGGTTTTGATGTGCAGCATCTGTTGTCAGGAGTGATATTTTTTAGCTCTGACTTTCTCGTCATGTCCTCAAGTTTCCATATGAGCGCCATTACATGACAACAACACCCACTGTTGGAAGCCGGACACTGCCTATCACATTTTGCTGCTAGAATCTTTGGGGTCCCACTTTGTTTACAAACCATTTTCACCTTGTATTTAACATTCCTCTTATAGGAAGCCCAACAGCAGGCACGGACGTATATGATGTTATTTTCTGTGTTATTATACACCTGTAAATCGTGCACAAAATTGACCATACGGAGGCCTTTGTCATTTGAGTTTATAACAACTGCTGCATTGGTAAATTTTTTCATGGATTTACCAGAATTTTTTACCTGCTCAAAGGCATCCATAGGCACAAATGGGGGCAAAACAGAAAAGTCCTCTGAAAATTGAGTGTTTTCATCCGGTGGGAAAGTGTCTAAAATCGAACTACACGAGCTTGCTTGTTGGTCGATCAGCTCAGTCTGGACTGTTTCGATATTAAAGGTCTTTAGCTTTTCAACCTTTGCTTTCGTGTAGCTCTTCTCAGGATCAGGGTCAAAAACTTTCTCTCTGTAGTAAGGAATCGCGTTGAATGCCTTAACCCTGCCCCAGAAAAGAAAGAAATCTCAAATTAAAAGCAGAAAGAAAAGATTTTAGCGAAAACGAAATTTTGTTGACTAGCGTGGAAGGTTAGATAACATTGTTTATATAATGCAGGTGCTACGAAACTTACTTTTCGACAAGATCTTTCTTCAGTCCCTGTTGGTTCAGTCTTCTGCATTTCAACCAAAATTTTAATTGTGGAATTGTCCATTTACTTATGTCTTCTCCGTTTTTCACGGATGAACATGGAATGTCTTCTGGTGTAAGGTTTACATCAGAAGACATTCCATGTCTTCCATGCAAAGTCTCGGTGTTTTCCGCCATGATTTTTGAGATTCGCGCGAAAGATAGCCCTTAGGCCTCGCTTTCATGCAACTTCCGGTCTTAGGCTGAATCGGTGTATCCGAGACGCGACGGCTGTAAGACGCGACAGGAAGTAGAATTTCAAAGAGGAGACATGTTGCGCATGCTCAAGCCGTTGTCCTGGTGTCACCACGTCGCGTCGAGAACGTGGGTTTTGCGTGTTTCACGTTCTGTACAAAACGTGAGTATATTTGTTCCTGTGCTTAAATTAAATGATGGTATATTCCTCTAAACATGTAACATCAGCTTTCTAGGATCATTGGACGTAATTTCTGGCGACATTTTAGATCGCAGAGATGGAAGGATTTCAGATTATTTTTAAATTTCTTTCAGGTGTACGAAGCTTATAAAATGGCAGCGCCTTCGACTTCGACTTCGAGCGAGGCTTGCAAGTAAGTCACGAGCTAAAACTGCAAGTAGTGAATGCAGGAGTCTTCTGCATACTCTTCTCGTCTCTTGTACCGTTGCAATTCTCGATTTATTGCGTTCATCTGCGGCTAAAAGCCAATTTTAAGCCTGTATTATTTAATTTAATTTTATCAAACTGTGTGTGTTTTTATGCTTCTCTTTAGTTCAGTAATGTTTTGGACTCATGATCATGAAGCCATTCTATGCAGAGAAGTCATCAATGTAAATCCCTACACAACTAAGAAAGGGTCAACACAAAGAAGTAGAATGTGGGAAAAAATAGCAGAAAACTTGAACAAATTCACTGTGCCGAAATTCAGGGTTGATAAGCGATCAGTCCGAGACCACGTGGGAATCCTTGTTTACAAGCATAAGAAGAAACTTCTAGCGGAGGAAAAAGCAACTGGGATAACTCCCGATGAGCCAACGGAACTAGAAAACCTATTGGATATGATCATCGCGTTGGAGGAAAGTGGCGAAGCGGAATTACAGGAAACACAGGGAACAGCTAGCAAAAAACGTCAATACGATCGGGCTAAAGTGAAAGATGTTAGACTAAAAGCAATGGAGAAGCTGTCAGAGACGAAGAAAAGAGGTTCATCAGAGGATGAAAGCGATGACAAACCGAAGCGTCAACCAAGAAGTGGAGGTGATGCTATCGAACAAAGCACAAACAAAGCATTTCTTGGACTTTCTTAAATGATGCCATGGCTATTTCTGCGAAAGAATCGCCGAAGAATCAGACTGATAAAGAGCGGTTTGCAGCCGCGTCGTCTTGCATCGCGACAGAGATCTTAACTTTACTTTTCGCGCGCAAACGACGGCGTTCTACAGGTCCAGTCCTTTATCAGCCACCGCGTTCTAGAAGTCGTCGCGTCCCAGATCTTAAAGTCCCTTTTTAAAAATGATACGTATCACGAACACCGCGGCAAAACGTCTACGCATGCGCCAGGTTGAGCATTTCCGGTCTCTTTTTCAGTCACACTTTCCAGTCAGATCAAAGTCTCCCGCGCGCTCTCGGCTTCATTCTGTGTGCAGCTTGTGGTTCAGTTGTTCTGCTTTATGCTGCTCGTGTTTTTGACTATTTTGTAGTTATTGAAATTGCTTTTATGGATAACCAGGCACAGATCACTGAAACAATTAGTTGATTAGATTCAGAAAAGGTAAGATGATAATAACTCAGTGTGTAATTTTGGCTAGAGCGTCAGGTAAACTGATTTTCATTCACGAAAATAAAGTTTTTGACTGTTATTTTTCACTTAACCTGGCTGAAACTAAGACATAAAATTAAAACGTTATCATTGCAAGCTTGTGTATTGTAGTTCTAATTTTCAGTTCTTCAGTTTCTCAGTCTACATGTGTTAAAGCCGATTCAAACTTTATTTGGAAAACGACAACACACAATCGCTTTGTAGTTTTGTTTACCAGCGGGTTTTACCGTGTTTTAAAACGAAGCTCTTCTGGGTTGATTGCCATGAAACATAAGCTTAATTATACTGTTGAGCCGGTTGGCAGCAAGTTGACAACTCTATTTATTTATTTATTTTTCATTCTCAGAATCATAGAGCGAAAACTGGTTCAGTGGCTTTTAGAAGTCGAACTTTTCATGGCATGTATTTAGAAGCTAGAAGTTTCGTGTTTGCATGAGATGCAGCCGAGCCGCATAGTCTGAAATTATTGAAGTCTTCAACAAAAGAACAACCATGTGAAAGAATTAAATAGGCATTTTCTTGAATAAAAGTCATTTATAGGCATGTTTAGTTTCCCGGTGATTGCAGTCATCAAAGTCAAAGTTGTTATTAAATCCCGACCATCTTTTGTTTTGAGTTCTTGTTTTCTCTGATAATAAAACAAATTATTGAACGGACTAAAATTTTATTTCCTGGTTTTAGTGTTTTTATGATAATGATGATGTCTTTATTTTGGTTTCTTTCATAAGTATTGTTATTCTTTTCTTAGTTGTCGCCTTCTCCCAAATTAACTTATGCCAAACCAGTAGCATGTAAGAAAGCCAGTAAAAACAAATTCGTCTTGTCGAGCGCTCGCGACCTGCAAACTTCAAACATTATTTTCACCGTTGGTGCAAACAGATAACCATGTGGTGCAAAAGTTTGAGAATAGAAAAATATATAAGCTTTCGAATGAAGTGGTTTTTTTGGCCCCCTTTTTTGTCTGTCTCGCTCTTTTTGCTTTTAAACTTGGCGCGACGGCAAAGTTATGCTTACGCTATTGGTTTATATACTAGACCGGAAATAAAAAGCTGACCGGATATTAAATTTTGTGCTCATGCGCATTGCGTTTTGCCGCGGTGTTCGTATCACGTAATAAAAATAAATACGCAAAAGCTAAATTTAGCGCTCAAAGTAGAGCTAGTTTGCTACCGAATCCACAAAACAATTCACCGATAATATAGAAAGAAAATACTTTCGTTCTGCGCTTAAACGACGACATTCCAACAAGATGATGATCTGTTCAAAAGAGATAACAGTTTTGGAGCGGCCGCGGTTTCGTTGAAATCATAGCAGTTTTCCCGGAAAGCTCCACGATCCACGGGATCTGAGTCAATCTTAGGCGAATTTTCTTTTCAACCTAAATACAAATGATTAGTAAAAAGAATAGTGCCCTTATTTTGAGCCAAAAATTTTTGTAAAAAATACATAAACAGACCAGGATCTTAATTTTCCATTTAAAAAACATGAAATATTCGGCGGCGTTGCGCATGTTTATGGCGCGAAAACTTACTTTCATATGACAACATGCGGGTATTTTTTTCGGACGCTCAGGAGGTCAAAGGATGTGATTTTTCATGAAAAAAATATTCGCAAAATTCTGCTTGACTTGTTCACAAAATAATTTGTTTAATATTTAATAATTAACCAACAGCTCACTGATTTATTGATTTGGGTTAACAACTTGGAGGCCCGGGCACCCCAGCTAAAATGTTTGGGAGACCGAAGGGCTCCTAGCCTGCGAAAACATCCGTCTCTCCACGCTCTTCGCCGGTGGGGACGTTTCCCGCGAAACGTCCCCAACGGCGAAGAGCGAGGAGAAAGGGATGTTTTCGCAGGCTAAAGGGCTCCCTGAAAATTTATTTGGGCGGCCATCTAGATCTTTTAGGTTAAATTGCTTGGGAGCCCAAAGGGCTTCCTGAAATTTTCCCTAGAGTGCAACCTTGCAGCCCTTTAGTTATTGGAAGTATGATACATCACATGCTATTGTTGAATGTGGAAGTGCATTTTTTGAGGAAATAGTAAAGGGAATGCAAGTTTAAGTCAACTACCCCATACTCTTAACATATATGGTGGTAATATTGATGTAACTTTTGTTTCGCGCAGCAAAGGAACCCTTGTGTGTAACTCATCTTCTATAGTGTATATTAGTCCTTAATTAACAGAACATCTCCGTCTCTCCTGCCCACATTTATTGTTGATGCACTACTCAACTTTCCATTGCCATTCAACATACCGGTAATTCTTTCTTACACCAACACATCCCGCATAAACGCCTCGGGCGTCTTCTTGTTTTTTTTTTTCACATCCCAACGCCAGGAGATATACATGTGACAGGAGAGGAAAATACAGTTCCTAACATGTATACACTTCACTGCGTCCAAAAGAGTTCCGTTTAATTGTTATTTGCATACAAGATTGTAGTAAAGTTATCAAAAAAGCACAAGCGCGACTAATTATTTTACTACTGACTGTTAGTTAAAACTTGCGGTTCAAAGATTTATGAGCCTTTTACTTAAAAAGTAACATGTTTCCGAATGTTTTCTCGAGCAATTCAAACGTAGTTTTTAGTGTCGAATCTACGACATAATCTGCATAAATCTTTTAGCCCCGGCTGTTGGTAAACGTTTCAATAGCTGTAGAAAGTAAAATCATATTTATCAACAGCATGTAATTACTGTTAAGTGAGTTAGCTGCGTTGGGATTTGTCTCGTACAATGTAACCATCGTCCCTTCAACTTTCTTTTCCACTTGAGTACAGGATGTTCCTGCTACTATCGTTGTGTTATACCGAGCTCGAGTGATCACTTCAAAATCCTCCTCTTTGATGTCTTCCAAAGAGATGGTACTGTTATTATAAATCTGCGTTTTCCCGTTTTTGTACTTGACTGTTGTCTTCAATTCCACCAAGTTTTCGCCGATGCCTTCCCGTAGCGTAGACATCTTCGAATCTTCTGACAGACATTTATCTCCTCCATCGTTCAGCAACGTCTGCTCTTCATGGGTAATTCTGACAGCTCTTTTTTCTGGGATTGTTACGTAACTACCATACATCGGATACCCTCCGCGATACACTGGAGCATTACCGAAAGCATAGTGATACACGACATAACCAAACAGAACTCTTTTTAGCACGTCTGAGCGAGAACCAACCTTAGTTTGCTTTACAATAACAGGAGAGCGAACTGTAGTTGGTTTAATGGGATCGTATTTGCCCACTTTTGTTTTAGCACCTGATCCAGAGCTTGATTTAGACCCTGAACTTTTTCGGCTACCACTGGATCCACCGCGAGAACCACCACCGCTTCTTCCCCTAGCGGCATGAGAGAACTCCAGCATCACACTCATCAGTGTGATGATGATCAGAAAAAGAACCACTGGATAGAGACGCATTCTTACGACACAAGCAGACCTTCCTTAGATCTTTTTCAGTTGCGCAGCTAACAACAAACAACAAATAAAACATGATGCATGACTTCACTTGCGTTGGTGTATGACGTCAAATATACAGAGATTTAACACCCGGCAACGGGGAAATACTTCATGTCAAGCCATCGTATAGTTGTTCATCAGAAACTCATAAGGGGTTGAACAACCCCTTATGAGTTTCTGTGTTCATATAATAGACCATTTTACAGTTATTCTAGCCTTTGAAAGAATGAGAGGCTGAGGTTGACCTTGTTTTGATACAAACCTCTTTCTTTTCTTATGGAAATTATGCTTAAAAAATACTAGTTAGCATAAGAATGACATGATTTACATAACAAAGCAGAAAGGGTTGTATCAAAACAAGGTCAACTCCAGCCTCGTTTCCACCTGTAACTGTAAAATACTGTAAAATGGCGTCTCACTCACCTTCTTTAGCTGTGGCTTAACTTACTTGAGATGCTTTCCTTCCCTACTTTACTTTAAATGTATTTTCATACTCGAAATATTTAGCTTATTTGCAATACTTTGCTTGCTTGAGATGGTTTGCTTGTTTGAGATGCTTTGCTTACCTGAGATGATTTGCTTGCTTGAGGTGCTTTGAGAGATGCTTTGCTCTCTTGAAATGCTTTGCTTGAAGTGCATTGCATGCTTGAGGTGCTTTGCTTACTTGAGATGCTTTGCTTGCTTGAAATGCTTTGCTTGCTTGAGGTGCTTTGCTTACTTGAGGTGCTTTGCTTACTTGGGATGCGTCGCTTGCTCGAGGTGCTTTGCTTCCTTGAGGAGCTTTGCTTACTTACTCTGCTGCCTCTACGTGCCGGAGCCTAACTCTAAAGTTCTACGTCGTAAAATGCTACTGGGATCATGTAAAAAAAAGTGAAGGCTAAGGCCCTTTAACTTTAAGTGTGTTATCACATGATTAAAAATTATCCCACACCTACAGATAACGTCGACAACCGAATAAATTAACCTTCTTATAGAGTGTTTTCACATGACGTCACGGCGGCCATATTGGTGTCCCAAAACAATGAAACGGCGGCCATGTTGGTGTCCCACACCAGTCCTGTGGGAGTGGAACTCCTTTCTTATGCAAACGCTTTCTTTTGTTCCAATAAATTTACATAGATGCTGGCCACGTGAGTGAAAACACTCTATACTTTCAGGGCTCTACAGTATATAGCACATATAGTTCATATCCAGTCTGGTTCTATCGAAAAGCGCTCTCCCCTCGTGGCCCAAGAGAAAGACTGGGACTGTCTTTACCCACAATGCTTTTAGTTTAAAACCGAGGCTGTAGATTGGTCGCCATCTTGGAATTTTAGCTACTCGTTCCCTTGTCGAAATGTTTTAATTTTTGCCGTCTTTCGTCTTTCCACTGTCTTTTTTCGTCACCAGCATGGAATCTGGGGAAGATGATATCTGCGAGGAATATAAAGAATCACTGGAAGACTTAACATTCAATTCTAAACCCCTCATAAATGTGCTTACAATGTTGGCGGAAGAGAACAGTCAGCATGCATCGAGTATAACAAAGCTGATCGCTACTCGCGTTCGTCAGGTTTGTGTTGATATTTGTTTACTCATTAGAATCATGTTAACTGTTCTTCTCTGTAGGAATGTGTTCATAGTAGTGGTGTAAAGTAATGGGTACGGTAGCGATTCAAACATTCCTAAAATGATAGACAGCGTCACTTAAAAAAAACCTATTTTAGTGGCTATTCGTACGGAGATCGTACATCGACTTGTATTTGCTATTCACACGGGATTCTTACTAAACTGATTAAGGTTAAGCACTGACTCGAAACAGTTAGCTTCTATTTAGGGTTACGGTTGTTGTTATGTGAATTAAAATCAAACTTCTCCTAGCAGCGAGTACTCCGTGGTAGAGTGGTTAGGCTACGGACTATGGATTTTATGCCTCGGGATCGGTTCTCAATGTTGCCTCATTGAATTTTTTTCCTTTTAAAATTTGGCACTGAATTTTTTTCCTTACAAATTGAAAAGTGGTGAAGAGACTTACACTTTCATGGAAATTTGTTGACCAGAAATTTCATCACAGGAAAAAATAACGGATTCCCATTTTTGGATATTTTTGGGTATTTAAAGAATACCCATAAAAATCCCAAATTTGGCAAAGTGAGACAAGTCCCAACCAGGGAATTCCCAACCAAGTTCCCTGATTGGGACTTGTCTCACTCTTCCAAATTTGGGATTTTTGTGGGTATTATTTTAAATACCCAAAACTATCCAAAAATGGGAATCCGTTATTTTTTCCTGTGTAAATTTTCAAGA
This sequence comes from Porites cylindrica, assembly GCA_964035525.1. Classification (NCBI taxonomy): domain Eukaryota; kingdom Metazoa; phylum Cnidaria; class Anthozoa; order Scleractinia; family Poritidae; genus Porites; species Porites cylindrica. The sequence goes on from OZ037784.1 coordinate 522,661, forward strand.
AGAGACTTAATCCTGTATGAATGGCAAATACAGGGTGGTGTATGGGTCCCGTACGAATAGCCATTGGGAAAAAAATTAATAAGCCTTAAGCTTAAGCTTATGGTAGCCATTAAAGCTTAATGAAAAATTTTGCCCTATAACGTCAGAATTTTCAAAGCAAATTGAAAAATAAAACTAACTGTGAGGACACAATGCAAGAAGGTTCAAATGGAGTAAAAGTATGAGTAGTATATACAGCTTTAGTTATTCACTGTGGCCCTCTGTGGCTTGTGAGTACTCCTTCTTGTTCAGACAATAATAACTTTAATATACCAGCTGGGTATAGCTCACCTTTTCTGTAAATTTGATCTTGTTAATACAGTTGCTTGCGTACTCTGCGGCCTTTTAGCTGTCAGCTTGTGCTTTTTTCATCTTTAGTATTTACACATGTCCATTTGCTATTATATTTGACAGGTCCAACAGCAGTATAAACTGCCATCACTTTACTTGCTTGATTCAATTGTCAAGAATGTTGGTGGTGACTACCTTCACCTTGTCGCTCAGATCATGGAGGAGACATTCACTTGTGTATTTGAAAAGGTTTGTATTACAGTCAAACCCTGCTCTACAGACACCCACTTAACACGGACGCCTCATTATTGTGGACAGGCTGCTTTGTCCCCGTCAAAAATCCCGCTTATGAATATTGGCCCTGCTTTTTTTGTGTGTTGTTCGTTATGCTACAAGCATATTGTTAAGAATAAGCAATTGTTCAAAGTAGAAAACAGAAAAAGAAATACATTAGCCTTTTGCGGCAATTGACAATATCTGAATAAGATTTTCCCTCATTCACAATTATACTTAATTTAAATGCGTTGGGTTATTTAGGCACATCTTTAGTAACCAAACCTTGGAAATTACTACCTGTTGGTTAACAGTTTACTTTTAATATTTCAAGCCCTGCTTCTGAATTCAAACCTTTTAAAATGATATGAGCATCAGTAGTGTGAGGTTCAATGATGTATTGTTTTGATTTGATTGTAAAGGCTGATGAAAAGACTCGACGTGATCTGTACAAGTTACGACACACTTGGTCACCATACTTTCCTGCTAAAATGTTGCATGACTTAGATGTTTCTGTTAACAAGCATGATCCTGGCTGGCCTATTTCTGCAGCACCTCCTCCAAGCCCTTCTATACACATAAACCCTAAATTTCTGAAAAAGGTGAGAGCATCAAATTATTTTCACTCCAAATGGTCATATTTCCCAGAATGTTATCTGGCCACATACGATTTGTCTCATTTGTTGATTCTTGATGCCATTTATTGTTTTTCCAACAACATAATTATAGTATGTACGAGTATCTTCACATCTTGTAGATCAGGTCTTTACCTTAGACGAATGGTATCATGACTGTATGAATAATAATGATAATAATCATTTTCAGAATGTTTTATGCATTGTTATACAGTATAGCAGTGAACAAAATATTATTTTACAGTATAACATTGTCACTTGTTGTGAATTGTGTAGGCAGAGAATGCTGGTGGGGTTGCCTCGTTGACTGCCGAAATCTCAACACCAGAGGAACACCATGTTGTTGAGGGTCATCAACAACGTTTGCTAGAACTAGAGAGATTACAACAAGAGCAGTTGAAGTTGACTGAACTTGAAATTCAAGAACACCAAATGAAAAGAGATCTTTTGCTTAAGAAACAGCAGCAAGAGAGGCAATTGCTTATGCAGCAACAACAACAGGATATTCTTCACCTAAGGCTCAACACAGAGGGACCTGAGTCCTTACTCTCCAATGGGGTACCTGTGCTCTGTTTTTTTTTTTGTCATTTTATTTAGATTGACATGATTTTATTGAATTCTTAACTTATATATAAACATCTTTTTAACAATCTTTTCTATAGTTTTTCTTTCTCCATTGTTAGTACAGGTGTAATTAAAAGGAATAGAATGAATCTGTCTTCCTCTGAGTTACATGTATATGAATCACTTTTAGGCTAAGTATTTTCAAGTTGTTTTTATAAAGTAAAATGCTGTTGTGGAAATCTAACCAGATTATTTTGCTGATTTTGAACAGCCACCCAGCAGCACAGTTGGAGCAGTGTTGACCAAAGGAGAATTGGCTGAGAGTAATCCAATAGATCCACTTAGAGATCCGCGTCTCCGTGACCGTCGGAGTGAGCAAGAGACAACAACACAACCTGTTAAAGAAAGGTTTTTGGTTGAAAATCCAGAACTTTTACCTGTACCTGTTGACCATAGTCATCAGTCTGAGAGGACTTCAAGTAGACTTGAGGGACACTCGAGTCATCTCTCACAGGCAGACTCTGAAATGAGTCAGTTCCAGGAAACCAGGAATCTTCAGCACATGGCTTTTGACAAACCTCCTGTTGGAAACATGAATAGAGTTCAACCAGTAGCTCAACTTGAGAGGGAGGTTACAGGAAGTCCAAAATATGGTGATCTTCACTCAGAACCCAGACCCAAACACAGCCATAGAAGGCGGAATTCAGGAGACTGGTCAACTCATGCTTCAGGTCATGAGAACACTTCTGAGGAGCCAAAGATTTTGAGTGGTAGAGGAAAATCACGCAAAGCAAGAAGAAGATCTGCTGAAAAAAAGGAAAAGGAAAGAGGAAAGAGTGGGAGAGGAAGAGGCCAAGATAGAAACAGGGACCCTGGTAATGATGGATTTCAAAATTTAGAATTCCAAAATGAGCCTAGGTTTGCAAGGAGAGGAGAAAGAAATGATAGACCAGTTGATGACTGGAACAGTGACATCGATAGAAGAATGGATGACTTTGTGCCACGTAATGATCGTCCGCCACCCCGCGGTAAATGGAAAAAAGATCATATAGTGTATGTCAGAGGAAAAGACCATGATGAAATATTAAATAGTGGAGGTCCAGGCATTTCTGAACAGAGGTTAATGGGTATAGGATCTGAAAGAGATAGGATTGAAAATATCAAACCTCAGATAAGAGAAACAGAGATGAATGAAGATCATTTTCATCCCAGGGAACATGTTCGCCCTGTTTTCCATGATGAGCCTTGGGACCAGCCCACTGGTGAACCACTCCCAAAGAAACCAAGACCTCTGCTTTCAGATGTAGAAATAAATGAGCTTCGAAATAGGAAAGGGGCTTCTCCTAATACTGGAAGGATGACCCCTCCATCCATCTTACATGAAGGTTTCCATGACCTGCCTTTTGATAGAGGGGTTCAGCCATTTCCTCATAATGTTGATGGTCATTTTCATCCTAACTTTGTTCCTCCACCACCTGAAGATCATCGTAGCGAGCGGACTCCTGCATTTGAAATTCCTCGCGAACTAATGCTGGATCACCAAAATGAAATCATGATACAGGTACAGTTCAAAAGGTTTATTTTACATAAGGTTATTTTGTGCTTGGTTTTGTTCTGTTTTGATGTGTTGTACAGATGTAATTCATTAATTAATTTTGTTTGTTCTGAAGGAACTGAGGCACAAATTATGTAAAACAAAGCAAACAATACAACCAAACTACATTGTTGCAAGGGGAACTTATATTTGGGTTCCTTTGTTTCTTTTGTTATGACAGTTTCTGCTGAAAGACCCACATAAACTCGTTAGAGCATAGGTGTAGCCCTGGTATTGCAGAGGCCAAGTGTTCTAATCCTGCCTAAGCCAAATGTTTTCAGGTTTTTCTTTTGTAGCTGCAAAAGTTGAATCTATTTTATTCACAGCAATAATCATCTTCACTTTCATGTCAGTGGTCATGACTCAAAAGAAAACCAAAACTAACTCTTTGAGTTTAAATAGGATGTTGGATCTTCCTTGTCCATTTATTTGTTTTTGCCAAAGTAATATTCTGTGTTTTATCTAGGTCTCATACTGACACAATCTTACTTCTTACAAATAATCTTAAACAGTATAAAGGCATAAAGGGCTTAATTTCTCTTCTGCAAGAGAAATGCCATGCGACGCAGATATTAAGTGAAAAGTTCCATTGCTAATGTTTTACATTCATTATTGTAAAATGCCCCAGGGCTCTGCCAGAGGGAGAGTGTTTGAATAATTATTATTTACTTTCAGGCTGAGAGACGTCTACAAGCAGGTGATATAACAATTGACCAGCATCATGAGTTAGTGGATAAACTTCATCAGTTATTTGAGCTTCAGCGACATGCTGAACAGATGAGATTTCCTCCAGACATGCCTCGCCCACAGTTTGAGCATCAACCTAGACCCATGGTGTCACATGGACCAGGTAAGAATGATAAACGTCATTATAGATGTACTTTGTATATTTTATAGCAGGGAAGCAATAACAATTGCAGAAACAATTATTGTCTCTGCAATTGTTAAAATGCTAGCTCAACAAGGATAAGCATCTCTATTTTATAGCTGTTCAATGGACCTAAATCACTCCATGGGTTTCAAGTACAGTGCCTAATAATATTAATAAGATATTTTTGGTAAACGACCTGTATTTTTTCAGGTGCACCTATGGAAATTGATGAACCTCCAAATCTTGGTCCTGGCAGGCCAGGGCCACCCAGGTTTGAGGAACATCCAAGAATTGCTCCAAGAGGCCCAGCTCCGTTAGACTCTCGTGTTCCTGGAGTAAGGCATGATGGCCCCAGGTTTGAAGACAATGAGCCTCGTTTGAGAAGGCCTCGTGAGGACTTTAGAAGGCCACCTATGGACCGTGATCCACATCCAGTTTCCAGGCCTATGCCATTGGGTCCTGAAATGCCACCAATCAGATCTGACAGAATGTTAGAAGGCCCTCCAAGATTGCGTGTAGATGCCCCTCCGAGATTAGATGGTGTCCCAAATCCTCCCTTCATACATGGCAGACCTATGGAAGATATGCCTACTCCAAAAACACCACCAAGACACACTAAAGGTATTTTTAGCTTTCATGATGACACTAATGACTTGTGTCCCAATCTAACCTTACTGGAGCTGCCTTTACCTTATTAAATGGGTGTGGATATAGTTAATTGTAGTGAGTAGAGTTTTCAAGTCCGTCCTTTTGTTTTTCTTGAAATAGCCCTTCAATATTTATGTTGGCTGTAAAAAATTGGTTCAACTTGATAAACTTTGTCTGGCTTGGTAATTGGAAGAGAACAGACTATATACCCTTGTTGCTCCTACAGGTACCATGGTAACTGTTCATCAGGAGGATGCCTACAAAAGTTGAATCTATATAATTCCATGACTGGTTTGGCTTCATCAAATCTTTACCGAAATTTAGCATATTCACCAAAAATGTTTGCAGAGCATTTCAGGAGGAGCCATCCACAATGAAGAGATTAATTAAGATTCATGTTTACCCCAAACAGCAGACTCAAGTTGAGAATTTCCCAGAATAGATAATAAGCTGATAAAAGCAGACGATTCTTATGGTTAAAACTGGTGTAAAACTACTTATTTTTGTGTAGAAGCAATAAAGAGTAAATAGAAAATAAGAGGAAAACTTGGTCACGTGGTACAAGTTCATGTCTGCCGTTTGGCATAAACGTGAATCTTAATCTCTCATATGTGAACAAAGTTACTGACAAGGTTCATAATTATTACCAAAGATAATAGTGCAAATAAATCTAATCCATGACATCAGAATTTAAGTGTATACACAATTCAGATTTACTGTAAAAGTAGATGTCATCAAAATAGATTAAGTTATCCTTTTATCCTTTCCTGGAAGACCCAATTACTTTATTGATCAAAGCTGTTAATTATTACAGATGAGGCCATTCCTCCACATACTCCAAACACCATGATGGAAAAGAGAGCAGTTGATGACCTGTTCCGTAAGCTAATGGATGTGGGAATAATCAAAGTGACTCCTGAACCTGGCAGTGAGTCCCCAAGACACGCACCCTCACCTGGTCCCCCACAGGCCGATGTTCCACAACCCCAGCCACCCCCTGTGAAGCCTGTTTCTGTACCTTCAGTTCTTCCTTTACTAAATGCTATCATTTCCAAGAAAGAGCCTTCAGTGGTAAATGAACCCATTCCTGTGATAAAGCTGGTGCCAGATGAATTAAAAAGGTAACATTTATGTGGCTGGAAACACTGGTATGCCTCTGGCTTTGAAGCAGGCATGAGAATTTGTGCAGTATCCCCATGCAGTCCTTTGAATTTGGTTTTGAAAATTCTTTCAACGTGTTCTTCCAAAATGACTAAGATGATCACATGTCTTCTAGTTTTGAAAAAAATATCCGGTTTACAGGTTCTTGGTGTATTGATCCTTCTTGTTATTGTCAGCAACATTATTGTTATTTTATTCACCAGGTAAGTTTTTTTTAAAAGACCACATGTACTTTTTGGCTCTCTAGAGACATGAAATTCTTCTTCTTCTTTTTTTTTTTTATCATTAAACCCCTTGTTAATTAACAGGGCCCTAGTTACACTGAGCACCAATGGTAAGTCCTGCACTCTAATGTTAATGGCTTGGACAAGCACTTTATAAGCAAGGTTGGGGATTAGAACTGCTTGCAAGTAGCTTTGACACCCATGCAAAAAACTCACACTACAGGACGTGCTCAAAGAGTGGTCTTAAGTAGGTTTTTTGACTGACAAAAAAAAGTAACATTGCTTTCAGCAGCTTTTTTCTTTTCAACAGGCGCCACAATGGTGTAATAAACAGTCTTTACGAAGGCACACAATGTTCTTCGTGTGGACTGCGGTTCCCTGGGGAAGCTGCTAAGATTTATGGTGAACACTTGGATTGGCATTTCAGAAAGAATCGTAGAGAGAAAGACAGTAGAAGAGTGGCACACAGGACATGGTACTTAATCGTCAATGATTGGTTGGATTATGAGGAGATTTCAGATCCAGAAGAAAGAGGTGCTTACATTTTGGCATTTTCTAACACCTGTGAAATTTGATCGCTACTTTCAAAGGGTCGCTACTTTTGGGAGTCGTTACTTTGGGAACTTTACAGTATTTGAGTTCATGGTTTCATACTTTTCCATTGTTTTAACCTCTTGTAAGCTACATGTACCACTTGACACATGGTCTGATCTTTATGGTCATTTACAGTCTGTGTAAAAAGCTACGAAGTACTGAGTATCCGAAGAACTTTTAGGACAACATGAACTTCACATATTGTAAATTAGAAATTGTATGCGATAATTCTCTTCCATAAAGTGTGTGGACCTCTTTTCGGATGAGGGCCCTGCAGATTGATACTTCTATGTAACCACAAACGTCTTTGCATTTGGACTGTTGCTTACAACAGCTGAGGTGTCTGTTTTTGTTTCCACAGCTCGGAGTTCATTCTTTGATGTTTCTACAAGGGCTGTAGACTCACCTGACCCACTGAAGGAAGCAAAAGAAGGAATTGAAGGAGATGGTAGTTGTCCTGTACTCTCTGGTGACACGCCGGCTGAAGCGGTAAGAGCAAACCAGTCTCTTATGGTGGTCTTGATATCCTTTTTGGTTATATTTATAGTGTTGTTGTTTATTATCAATGAGAAGCTCCCCTGTGTAGGCCATGACACTAACTTATTTTTCTGCATGTGCAGGAGTGTGATATCTGCTGTGAAGAGTTTGAACAGTTCTGGGAGGAGACAAATGAAGAATGGCACTACAAATCTGCTGTGAGAATTGATGGCAAGGCAAGTGTACAGCAATAGAGCAAACCTGCCAGCAAGCTGTCATTTTTGTGGATCAAAGCAAGCCACGAGGAGCAGAGGAAAAGGAGACTTTCACTTTCACTCCCTTTCTTTACCTGCCTTGTGCTATCGCATCTCCTTTCATTGTGACTTCTCGCGACTCCACCAAATTAATGAAGAGCTTGCTCACAGGTTACAATAGAGCTGAGTGACACCATACAAGTGGCTGGGGATTGCAGTTAATTATTAATGTATTATCAACCAAGCTTGTTCGTTCAAGGTGGCTGGATATTGGCCAAGTGCATTGTTATGGACCAAGTTGGAGTCAAGGTTCACAAAAATGCAAAAAGGATTACCAGTAGGCAAATATTTAGTTATTTTGACCAAACAAGCTTGTTCAACAAAGGATTTACCATATGGCCAAAACAATGTCTTTTCTAAGGGGACAATGCAGGAAATCCCAAGCCAGCAAGATAGGCCTATCCTACCTGCTACTGTAGCCCAGTAGAACACAGAATTTGCTTCATCTTTCTTCCTCATGAGGCAGGCATTATATTATTTTTTCTCACGTAACAATTAATATGTAGTGTTGGTAAAAAATGTCTGTCACAGCCGTCAAGTGTAAACACTGACTGGACCAATGTGTGCAACAAAATAGCTGGGGAAGGCATCATATCATGTAGATCGTCAGCCCTACTCTACCCCCCACTCCCACATCTGAATTGTTATGAATTTATTATTTTAATGTCCAGACTGTAACCAAGCCCCTCCCTTCCCCCTCCTCCTTCTCATTTGACAGTTCTTCTGTTGAGGGTCTTGACTGCTTGCTGACTCAGGTTCTTTTATTATTTTTGTACTGAAAATTCCAGTTGCTTTTTCAGACTTACCACTCATTATGTTATCAAGATGCTAAAGAGGTGAGGTTGAACTTTCCTGTTTTTTCTTTCCTTACCCTTTCTAGTGTGATGGTTCTTAGAGATAAAATTGTACACATTTTTAATTGCTTAGTACTTACTAGATTCATTTCCATTATTTGTTGACTGTGGTGTTGGAGCAATGTATCTTCAATGAGGAAAATACCATCTTATGACTAACATGTTAATGTTTTGGTTTTCCCTTTCGCTTTTGTATTTTTTTTTCTGGTACGATTGTGGCTTGCTTTGCTTTGCTTTGCTTTGCTTCCACGTTGTGCCATATAGAACCAAGCCCATGTTGAAGATGATAATGAAGAAGAAGTGGATGGTATGGAAACAGATGCCAACCTTTCATCCCCAGTAAAGGACAAAGAGAAAACACAAGAAAAACAGGAGCAAAATATTGCGGGCAAATCAAAATTCACAGAAAATAAAGAGGGGAGCAAAGGGAGCACTCTAGGAGAAAAGACTGTAGAATCAGATGTGAAGTCTTCAGAGAAAGATTTGTGTAAAGTAGAGAATACTGGGCTGGATATAAAGGGTAGTATTAGTGTGTCTAATAATGGTGTTGATAATAAAGAAAATGAAACAAAGGGTGATGATAAATAGTCACTCTTTACAGAGCAGTGCCATGATATTCCAACAGGACCCACTGGTTTATACTGCCACAGATCAAATCCGACAAATTACCCTGATAAAAGAATCCCTTTGTCGAAGAACCTACTGTGTGTCATCTGTCCAACACCCCTCCAGCTTACTGAGTACTTGCCGTTTAGAGAACTTGCTCTATGTGCATCCATTGTTCTTGATTATTTTGTTTGTCAGTTTTCTTTTGTAATAACACCCACAGTAACATGGTAACTTTTAAATGCCACGCCCAACATGCAGCATTTTTTTCACTCCCTCGTTGAGTTATGGCGGTGTTAAACCTTTCCATTCAATAAATTGACTGCATTTCTGAAAAATACAAAAACAGTTAAGAAAAAAATATTTTTGTTTGTCAAGGGAAACTCAATTTTAAGCCACAGCGCGGTTCCCAATAGCTTACACTAAATGTTTTTCCTTGAAAGGCCCTTATGGGCAGTAAATTGCTGCCTCAATGTACCACCCTCGCAACTGAGGAAATAAAGATTTTCTTACAATGGTTGAAGTCTGATTTTATCTTAAGTATTGTACGTTTAGTCATTCTGTATTTGAAAAGTTTGGTGTTCCAGCATTGCCATCAGTGTTTTTCTCCATGGCCTTGTCGTTTACAACCGAATTGACGAATGGCCTCTGAAGATTCACAACCAAACTTAGATTAAAGTATGAAACACCTCAACTTGGTTCTCGCACTGGTGGCTGTGCTGGTTAATGTGGATTCTATGAACCATAAAGGGGAAGCAATGTTATTTGTTAATTGGGTACTTTTCAAGCAGTGAATAAAGCAATTGAACCGAATTTTGCTGTCTTTTGCTGTGTTTTCTTAGATATAATATACTTGTTTGGCATACTTGGGTGTTCTGTCATTAAGGCATGGGTGAATTGTAATGTAGTTATTATGAAGATCAATTGGATGTGGTATGTAGCACCTGATAGTGCAAAGAAATTAGAATTGGATGTATCGGAGGTGAAAAATTTGTCTCAGCTCCCTTCATCTAGTGCATGTACCGCAGGCTAGCCACCTATTCACAGTGTATGTTCAGATGAGAAATTTCAGCCCAGTTTGCGAGATATGAAAAGGCTAGCCTCCCATGCAGAGGGAGGGCAAGCTTTGTGGTCAGCGAAATTTCTCCCCTGATGTAAACATGCAGTCACCACTATTCCCAATAATGAAGCCTGGGTAAAGCACTTCTTTACTTAGTATTTAAAGAGTAGTAGCCTGGTAAATAAAGATATAAGGGATAGTGGAAAGGGCAAAGAAGCTTGGGTAGGGGAAGAGTAGGGATGCCCTTTTAGTTTTCTGTCCCAGCAGCAACTGAAAAATGCTATGGATTCTTCAGAGAAGGGACTCTCTACTTCATAATAATAATAAACTTTTTTCCAGTTTTCTTTCTTCTTTATTGAGCTCTTGCCATCCATTTCACCCTCCACCAGCCCATTCCTTCATACACCTCTCACAATATCCCACGCAAGTGGGTTTTAGCAATCAACTACCTAGATCATGACAGCCGCGAAAAGGAGAAGGTTAGCTTTATCATGATACGAAAAAATTGTGCTGCAGCTCGAAAGGTTAGTTTTACTTAAGGGCGTGGTTCCATAGTATTAGAGCCATCTATATAATTTATCACGACGCATCCTTCTCATTAAGTGATGAAAGCTGCAATACTGGTCGCAGAAGTTTGAGAGAGTTCCGCAGGTAGTCTGCACTAGTGGATGAATCCAGATACAAAGTCGTTATCAGTGAATTTACTGAGTCAGGGTTATCTGAGTCATCAGCAGCAGTATTCAAACAACCAGCAAAGTGTGTAGCCTGTGCAGAAATCTCCTCCAAAACTGTCTCTGTCATCCTACGCATGCACTGTGCCCGCACTAAAGACGATGTTTGTGCGGGCTGTTCTACTTTATGAAGTAAAAGTTCAGTGAACTTATGAAACAGTTCAACAGAGCGTGCTGTAACCTCCGCCATACTGGACACTGCTTTGCTATAGATTTCCAGTCCTTCTTTGCTTCCAGGTGTGCTGTCTTGTTCCTGTACACATGTTGTTATCCATGCTCGCGCTTTTTCCTGACTGGCTAATATTTTGTCTGCTGAAAAAGGTAAATTGAGGGATTTGACGTTTTCTACAACTTCAGATTTGAATTCTCCCTCAGTGAGATCATCATCACCATCGTTTTCGTCAATGTGAAAAACTTCCTCCACAGCTCGTAGCAGAGGTTTGACTGCAGCAAGTTCCTCCTCTGTTAAATCGATGATATGAGACTCCAGCTGACAACAAAACACAGTGACCTTGTTACAGTTGTCTTATAAAATGCACATAAGTTTTACTTGGTTGTTATCATGCTTTGTGAGTGGTTAAAAAAACTTGCCCCACTTATTCGACCAGTCAAAAGTCCATTGCCAATATTTGCTCGCCTAAGTTACCCCACTTATGTGTGCTGGGCATTCCAATAATTATTGTCTAATTGGCTCATCAGCTTATCTGTTTTTGCTATGAGTAGAAGTACAGTGAGTGGAAGGTCCTACAAGAGAACATAGAAGATGAGGGGTAATGAGAATAGGCCACTTTCGATATATCAAAATTCAGCATGATAGCGAGTCTTAGAGGACACAAACAAAGAAAATGAATAAACCATGATTATTCATGTTTATTCATTTTCTTTGCTTGTGTCCTCTAAAACTTGCTATCGTGCTGAATTTTAATGTATCGAAAGTTGCGTATTGGTCGTCGGTGAAGAGATAGGGCCAAAAAAACTTACTGCTCCTCCCCCTTTGAGTGCTCCTTGCTGTCATCCCCACGCCTCTTCGTCTTTTTGCATCTGTCAATCAAGCTAACTTTTAAGATATTCTAACACTCACCTTAACCTCACTGTCACGCGACAACATCTCTAGTGCTTCCAAATGAGCAAGTCCTTGGAACTTGTCAAACTCACTCAACAGGTCCACAGTGGGTGTGGTCTTCTCAGGTCCCCCTTCAGATGCTGCTGCTTTTTGTTCTGACTCTTCCCTTGCCTCCTTTAAAATCTGAGATCACATATAAGATGGTAAAAACTTTAGGAAAAATTAAGGTGAAATCCACTCTCGGGTTAATTCAGTACAGCACCCCCGTTTGATCCAGAATTTCCATTGATTCCTATTATTATTTATAGGAGATGAAGGAATTCTGGCATTGTACCATGAACATGAGCAGTGATCACCACTTATTACTACATGTTAACTTGTCAAATCAGTCAACCAAGTTTCATCAAAAATCTATGTAAGGGTCCTTTACTAGGGAATCACCTTCACAAATATGAGAATTTGTCTTAACGCGTTTACCTAGTGAGTTGATAACTAATGGTTCAGAGGGCTTGCATTCAAAAGATCAGTCTCCAGATTGAATGCAATTCAGCCAACAAAGCCAACAGTTTTTGTAGTTATATTTAATATTAATTTCCCGCTTCATTCTTATTCTTTTGAAACATGAATGCATTAAACATTAAATTTCAATACCAATAATAGTATGTTCTTGCAATAAAAAAATAGCTCTCTGCAATACTAAGTGTTGCATATGATTGCTGGTAAAATAGAAAAAGTAATACCTGGGACAGGGATGGTCCTTTGCCTGTAAGTTTTTCCCTTTTTTGTCTCAATCCAGGATCTCCTTCAGCAAGAACATCCATTGTCTTTTTACCCAGAAACTCTAAGGCATCAAGTCCACCTGACATTAACTCTTTCCCAGTATTCTGCACTACACTTGTTAAACTTGATACACCAAATCCAGAAAAGAATGATTCACCAGCTGCTTAGAAAAAAAAACAGAAAATACATTTTACTGATGACAACTAATTCTAGAAGAAATTGCTGACTAGGGAGATGCACGTAGGTATAGTAACCAGTTTGCGAGCTGGGAACAAAGTCCTTCCCAGTTACCCTGAGAAAGAGCAAGTGGTTTCAGATGGCAGTCCTTGCTTGCTACTAAAAAGCAAATGAAAACAGATCTTCTTATACCCAAAAAAACAACAACACAAAACACCTTGAATGTATTCCCGCAAGCGGTCAACAAATAAGACACTACAGGACTCCAAATATAACAGTATAATTTTTCAAATAGTAAGAAGATAACCTTTGTAGCTAGCATGGCTAAATGCTAAAAATTAAGGGAAAAACAGATTATTCTTTGTTTCAGCAGAGAGAATTTCTTTTGCTTCTCAATGGAATGCTCTTAATGAGAATGTCTTGCCCTCAACTTCAGTCAAATATATTTTTTTTCATTCACATTATTTTGTCTATACCCACCTGATGTGGCATCTTTATTCACATTTTCATTGTTACTTTCCACAACGGTGTCATCCTCTTTTCTTTTCTCCAGTGCTTTCTCTTTCACTGCCTGTTCTTCTTCCCTTACTTTACGTGCCATTTCTTCAGGGTCAGGAACACCTAATGAGGTCTCTACTGTCTCAATAACGGAAGACAGACCTGACGTTACAGAGGCTGTGGCTTGGGACAGTACTGAAGCCCATCCACCCCATCCCCAGCCCCCACTGGAAGAAGAAGTCTCTTTAGCTGGTTTCTGTGTTGAGCTGTACAACAAAAATATTTTTAAAAAGTTACAGCATTTGAATAGGACAGACTGCAAATTGTTGGTGATGTATGTGGTAACCTTCACCAGAAGGATGCCTAAATTCTTGCATGCTTATTAGTCAACAGCTTAAATATAAGATGACTTCACCTTGCCTGATCTACTTCAATTTATTTTGTTTATGTAAACATTTTTTAACGTGGAAAATAAATGGTTGGTTGCTGTACTTTACAATGTTCAAAACAGTGAAGGTAAACTACTCAAGACATCTATGTTCCCGGGTGGTTCTACTTCTGTTTTGAACATTTTGATATCATTTCATTGATATATAAAAGTATAGGTAAAGGAAATAGTGGAAAATAGTGGTCTATTGGTGAAAATAGCACCCCACCCCCCACCACCTCCACCCATCCACCATGCAATAATTTATTATGTACAACAAAGTTAAGCATCATTCACACGAGCACAGAGTACCTGATAGGTTCAATATCACTGGCTGAACTGGTGTATGATTCCACATTTTCTTTAAAAGGTTTTTGGTCTAATACAACAGACGATTGCTCATTTTGTCCTTGACTATCTCTTCCGGCTGAACTTTCCTCTGCTTGTTCCATCCCAGTCGTAGATGATTTCTCTTCAACACTCTCTTGTTTCTGTTCACTCTCTTTCTCAATTTCAGCATCTCTTTTTACATCCTCGGTGTCTTTAATTGAACTGCTGTCAGTTTCTTCCTTATTTCCCTCTTCGCTGTTACCAGACACATCTTTTGGAGAGCTTTCCGTAACAACGCTGGGGATATCCTCAGCAGTATCCTCAGCTGCCTTCGTTTCTTCTGCCATGTTTCCGGCCATTTTAGGGACCTCCTTATCTAGTTCTGTTGTTTCCAAATTCTTATCGCTCGCTGAAATAGCCAGAGGTTTTTCTGACGTATCATTCTTGCCAACCAGTTCTTTCGACGTGGAATTTGAGGAATCATCTCCAGCTGACGTGGCGAATGACGGTCTCGAACTTTTGGAGCCTTCCTCTCCTTCATCTGCGCTTTCGAAAGCTTCGTCTTCATCACTGCTCGCTCCACCTGCTTCTTTATCTCTTGTTTTCTTATCCATCTATTATCCAAAATCACCGCAAGGCTAAACTACCACAAATCAATCTCCAACAAAACACTAATGTTGTTCTTGTGTTGTTCTTGTGTGACATGGGTTCGGCGAGAGACCTGGAAGCGAGTGTCCGTGATAGCCTGAGTTCTACCATTCTTTTCGAGTAGCATTTTGCGGGCTGTCCCTCGGGTTATCTCTCGCGGGTTCGCGTTGCGAGTCGCTTGCTTCCCCAGCTTTTCATGTAGAAACAAAAAGTTGACAGAGAGAGAAAAACACACTTAACCACTGAGTCACCCACAACAATCTTGATATTTTCATTTCACCTTCAGTCAATCCAGGCCGAATCCAACAACAGCTTCTTGATCTAGATAACCTATACTTGATTATACTTAACAAAAGTGAAGTTATTTATTCAAGCAAGCAGAGAGGTTGAAAGGACTTCATCCCTCAGTCTTGTTTCAAGCAAGTGGAGGGCCCTCACATCGTTGATTATTAGGGAGCTTAAGCAACAGCGTTTTTGAACGACGGACGTCAACCGGAAGTGGTCTTTTTTTTCATTTTTGGACGGTGGTTTTTGCCTAAAGTTTTAGACAAATCGTCTCTATGATAGTAAAGACAGTTAGAAATACAAATTTGGTAGCGTCAAGGTGATTTATAAGGAAAAAACCTCAATTCCGGGTTGTCGTGTGTCGCTCAAAAACGCCTTTAAAGTGGTTGGCGATCACGGTGGGCCTCAGTTTTGTCTGAAATTTAAGTGCGGGCCTGGGCCCAGGACCGCACAGACCTTTGGAAACTTTTGGAGTCACGCCAAGGAGTCACGCTACAAGTGGCTCAGTTGTATTTACGTGATAGCGGTTCCTTTCATCAGCTGAGATCGACCGTGATCGTTAAAAATATTCCATGAAAGTTTGATGTCTATACTGAGGTTTTGGTTTTATGCAAATTATTGTAAAAGAAGAAAATGTTTGATAAGTCTGTGGAAAGATGTGATTTTTTCCTTACAACTTTCAAACCATTCTTCGATGAAGGAACAACCTCCTAAAAATCGGAAAATGAAACTGCTTTGATGCAAGTAAGTTTAGTAACAATAATTTGGTCTAAATTAAGTGTTCGAGAATAGAATTAAGATGAATTTATGGAGCCTACAATTTAAAGTTTATACGTAATCACCATATGGTGAAATTCACATGAGTTTCTTCTCAGTTGGTTTGGAAAATAGTTGGAATTATAGATTTGATTATAAAAAGACAAATTGACCATTTTCAAAGCAGACTGAACTTACGCATCATGATAAAAAAGGCAAAAGAAATCATCAGGGGTAACATTTGTCAGCATTTATTAGCTTATATTTGCGAAAATGAATTACTCGAAATAACAGATGGTCTCGTTGCTGGCACCGAGTAAACTTGCAAGGTAAAAATAAACTCAGATAATGGAATAATAAAATGATCACAGTAATAATCATATTAGTCATATTAATAGACTTTCAAAGAATACGGAGAATTCCCAGCAACCAAAACTTTCGGATCAATGTTACAATATAACATTTTTCTACATTCTCAATCTGGTACATCCTATAAAATTTACCGTCTAGTTCCATCGTGAATAAGTCCTTAGTCAAAAAATCCCGATAGTTTCAAAAAGAGAGAGAAAATCTTGACCGAGGAATTGTTTTTGAAAAAGAGCAATTAATGCCTTTCCTCCGCAATAAAGGTGCAAAATTAGAATCGATATTATGGGCACAACATGGTGACTGGCTTTCCCCATTCATTGTCGGCCGGACTCTTACATTTTTGTTCAGCCGCCGGATTAGGAGTGCCATACCTCAGTGCTCAGTTGGGGAATACCCCCCTGCCATTCTGAACTTGTAGCATTCTACAGAATTATTTGTTTTGAAAACACTGAAAACAAGGAATCACAAATACAAACTACGATGTAAGTCGCATAAGGGTCAATTATTCTATAAATGATATTGAACCGTGAACATGATCTTGGGGTAAAATTGAAGCATAAAAAAATTTCTGTTTTTTTTTTCCAAAGGATTCCGCTTGGTTTCGGATCCGATGCACCACTAAATATGAATTTTTTAAAATGATATTTTCCTAAGGAAGGAAACAGTGGTCAGTGACTTAAAAACCATAACCTTGGAGTGATCTTCTATTAATAAACGAGCAAGCGACAAAGGACGCCATATCATATCTATCAGGAGTCCTCAGAAATTCAAAGATAGAAAGATGCCTAAAGTCTTCATGGACTATCAAAATACACCAACATTACCTGATTGAATAATATCCCTTATGTAAGCATGCTCAGGCTCATATTTTTTATGGCAAGTGTAAAAAGTTAGTAAGAACATTTCGCTTTGATATAGATGCCCTCAATACAAGCATTTCTTTTTATATCCGCAAGACACTTCAGGCCACTTGCTCCAATATAGAGGAGATGCTTAAGTTATTTAGGAAAATAATATCTTTTCTTGGTCAATAATAATGTTCATCAGTAAGGTTAGAATGAAAGATTATTTGCTCTGTTTCAGAAAATAACCTCAGTTATTCTTCACCTGACGCAAACAGATCAAGTCCCACCATGCAGTTCGAAAAAGCATGGAAGTACTCGCTATTTATGAAAAACCCGAAAGAACGTGCGGGGATCTTTTCGCGTTTGTTTTTTTCGTGGATGAACAGTTTAATGAACATCGGTAACAAGAGAATATTGGAACACAGCGACTTGTATCCTCTTCTTGATGAAAACAAATCCAAAGGTTTGACAGATAAACTGGAGCACACATGGCACGAAGAAGTGAGAAATTCTCACACTAAGGGGAAAAAAGCAAGGCTTGGTCGCGCCATGATAAAAGTATTACCTTGGAGTGATTACGCCTTGGCGGGGATTTCTTTGTTTATTGGCGTCGCCTGCAACATTCTTCAACCGCTGTTTCTCAGTCTTCTGTTATCTCTACTCCTGAGAACTGGAACTGAGTTACACAACAGATGGATGTTTACATATGCAAGCGGGCTTTTTTGCAGTTTGTTGTTTCGCGTGGTTGTTATGAATCAGTACCTAAGCAAAGTAAGTTTTATGGGCATGCGCTGGAGAACAGCCGCGATTGGTGTCATTTACAAAAAGGTAAGCGATAACTGAGCAAACTGATAACGACAGATAGCGGTGCAACCTAAAGCCAATTGCATGTGTTGCTGTACTAATTAAAATCAGTTCGCGTTTCTTTGGCCAGGCTTTGGTCAGGCGAAATAGAATTTTCGTGTCATTCTCTTGTGCCAAATATAGCTGTCTGTGTTTTTGAGACCTGCATCTTATAAAAGGGCTGAAGTACGTCCAGTCTATTATTATTCGAGCATGCGAAACATCTTTTTACAGACTAAGAGTGACCTGGCAAGGATAGAATAACTTTGTCGATCTGAAAGAATGTTACATTTTATCATTTTCTGTGCTCTAATTATTCCTGTAATCTTAATTAAGATCTACAGGCTACGTCTCAAAGATCTCACACGTGTGCAGCCGGGTCAGATAATAGCCCTGGTTACTCATGATGCCCAGCGACTTGATCAAGTCTTCCAGAAAGTAGGCTACATTCTTCAGGGGTTCTTAGAGCTAGTCGCTGTAACTGCTTTAATCTGGCGCCTTATTGGATTCCAAGCTATATCCGGGATCATATTCCTCATTGTTCTGTTGGCCTATTACATTGGAATGTGGGACGTTTGCATGAAGCTGCGCATGCGCATAGCAAGATGGACTGAGCGGAGACTAAGCATAGTGGAGCAGATTGTGAGTGGAATCCGGGCCATTAAAATGAATACTTGGGAGTGGCCTTACAAGAACAGGGTAGAGGAGATACGAAGGTAAAAAAAATAAATAAAATAGCATGCGCCTCTTACTATACCATAAAATTTTACGTTTTGAAGAACATGCAGTCTCACTCACTCAAAGTAATCACGGAACCCATTAGTAAAAAAATCAGTGATATCAACCAAAATCAACCCCAAGCTTGTTGTTACTTTTTCCTTTTATATTTATTCGTTATAGAAAAGAACTTCAGTACGTGCGCCAGAAGAGTGCCATTTTGTCTACATTTGCGACCTTTCTTCATACTAGCTCCATTGTGGCATGTTTTATCTCCCTGACGACCCTAATCATCACTGGAGTTGAGCTCAGCACCTACAACATTTTTATGGTGCTCGCGTTTATCAGAACCATTCGCTTGTCTGCCTCATCAACTTTTGCTGCCGGTGTAAACTTCATAGGTGCTGCAGCTGGTTCGCTTGGGAGAATTCAATCGTTCCTAGAACTCGAAGAAACGGTTTACTCCGAGGGAAGCTACAGCAGAAAGAGAACACGCTCTAAGATTCGATCCTTCTTAGATCTGACGGATGCAGAAATGTCCGAGTACCTTTCCAACGAGGACTTGACTAAGATCTCCAACGACATTAAAGTCGGAAAGACTGTTCCTCAATATGAGCCCGCACTCATCAAGCAGCAGTCTCTCGATATCGCGGATAATCCATCAGGTGATCTCCACGTAACCTTTGAAAATGTATCCTGTTATTGGGGAAGTGGGAATAGATCAATAGCATTGAGAAATGTGACATTTAGGACCACCGCTAAAGAACTGACCCTTATTAATGGTCCAGCGGGATGTGGGAAGTCCTCTCTCCTTGCGGCCATTCTTGGGGAACTCCCTCCAACTGAGGGACAGATCTCAAGCGTCGGAAAGATCGCATACGTGCCACAGACTCCATGGGTGTTTAGCGACACCCTAAGGGAAAACATTGTATTTGGAAAGCAATATAACCCGTTCAGGTATCAAGCTATAGTCAATGCCTGTAACTTGCAAAAGGACATCGACAAGCTCTCTGATGGCGACCTTACAATTATAGGAAGCAATGGATTTACTTTGTCGCAAGATCAGCAAGCTCGTATTGGCATCGCTAGAGCAGCATATTCAGACGCTGACATCTATCTTTTGGATGATCCTTTATGTGCAGTAGAACCTAGAGTAGCTGAACAGGTTTTCGCCAAATGCATTTGTGGACTACTATCAAAGCGAGTCCGTATTCTCGTGAGCCGTCAGTTGCAGTTCGTGGAGAGAGTGGATCAAATCCTGACCATGCGAGCAGGGACCATAATAAATGAAGTGACCTCACAAGTTATGGGTTACAGATCTGTTAAGCTTCATTCGCCAGGAAGATCAACAGAACCGGAAAGAAAAATTCCTGTGAATAAAACCGTGGAGTTTGCGATAGAGGAAGAAATCCAAGAAAAATACCGAACACGGTCAAACCTGTTTGAAGAAGAAGAAATGATGGGGCCTGTTTCCTTAACAGTGTACTGGAAATATCTTAGAAACGGCGCTTGTCTTCCTTTCCTGGTTGTTTTTGCTATTTTTACCTTCTGTGTTCAAGGTAAGTACCCTTTACCACTAGAAGATTAACTCTGATCAAAGTTTTGTAAACATGCATAAGAGTCCGTAACAATGGACAGGCCTCGCAAGTTATAATAACTATTTTTATTCGCAAGGCCCAAGTACATTGCTATTGAGGGTAGCGGTTTTGTGTGCGCCAACTTCGAAGTTCCTAGCACTTCTTTTCTCTTCGGAATAGAATGGAAGGAAAATGCGAAAATAGCGCAAGTTAGATCTATTTAAGAATATTATAAGCTTTATTTTACTTTTGTCTAACAGGGGCTATTCTTGTCCCGGATATTTGGTTACTGCGCATGAGTGAATTTGCGTCACGTCTGTCCTTGGATCAAACGAGCTGGTACATTTATGCTGCTATGGTGGGTGGAGTTTTTATGCTGACAATTTTACGCGCATCATTTTTCTTCGCCACAACTCTTCGCTCCTCTGAACGTCTCCATCAAAAGATGATTGTTTCTGTGCTTCAAGCGCCAATCGCCTTCTTTGACACACATCCAACAACAAGTATTTTGAATCGCTTCTCTAAAGATATCGGTTGTATGGATGAGCTTCTTCCGAGTGTGTTCTTAGTCTCGATTCAGATGACATTGTTCGCTATTTCAGTCTTCTTGCTTCCTGTAATTCTCAACCCATGCGTGTTTCTGGTGGGAGGTCCGCTGTTTGTTTTATTTATCATTTTCTGGAGCTACTACCTAAAGACCGCGCGCCAGGTTAGGAAACTGGAGATTAGTTGCCGCAGACCGGTGGTTGGTCATTTCTCCGAGACGCTGACTGGACTGGTGACAATTAGGACGCACAGCATGCAGAAAGCCTTTACGGAGGGCTTCTATGGGTTTGTAAAAATTTTTGTTGTTTCTCTTGCACGGCTCACAGCGCAAGCTAATCCAGAAGACAGAAATGTTTTGAACGAAAGATTTAGAATTAAAAATCCTTACCAAGTGATTTATTTGATTTTAACTCAGTTACCAGGACTCTCACAGTCAAGGATGCTCCACGAACATTTCTTGCGGGGGCTGGATCGGGTTCCGCCTCGACATGGTGTGCGCGGTGTTCGTGATTGCAGTAACCGCTGGAGCATTTTACGTCAAGTTAGATGCAGGTACGTATCATTACCGTAGGCTATGCCTCTAACCTTTAAACTACTTCCAGTTAAAGGCCGAAAGAAACTGGCTCTTTCAATTTCTTTGGTTTTTCAGCGCTTACAATTCTATCGCTGATCTACGCCCTGCAGCTGTCACTTGACATGTCACAGAATGGCATCAAACGCTGTGCAGAAGTAGAAAACTACATGAGTGCTGTGGATCGTAACCTGGCCTGCTCTGAGATCGAACGGGAGCCTGGGTACGCGATCGAGATTCAGCCTCCAATACCATGGCCTAAAGATGGTGGAATCAGTTTTGAATGTGTTTCTTTGAGTTACAGCAGAGAAGGATCAAGAGTTCTGAAAGATATCTCCTTCACAGTGCAGCCTGGGGAAAAGTTGGGTATTGCTGGACGACCGGGTACCGGTAAATCATCGATCGTGAATGCTCTTTTTCGAATGCCAGAATGCGGAGGAAAGGTCACAATTGACGGTGTTAGGATAAACAACCTTGAGCTTCAAGCAAGCAGGCGCGGCATGTCAATTATCACTAAGGAACCAATTCTCTTCATGGGTTCACTGCGCATGAACGTCGATCCGTTTCTAAACCACAGCGAAAGGGAAGTCTGGGAAGTACTAGAGAAGTGCCACTTAAAGTCCTGGGTAGAGAGTCTTCCAAAACAGTTGTACCAGGACCTCGCGGACTGTAGCGCGACATTGGGTCCCAGCGAAAGACAGTTGATCTCATTTGCGCGTGCACTACTACACAAAAGCAAGATCGTGATAATAGATGAAGCTACATCCAGCGTGGATTATCGTACTGATCGTCTTATCCAGGAAGTGATCCGTACCTGGTTTATTGATTGCACTGTCATCACTATCCCACATCGACTGAGTACGATTATCGACTATGACCGCGTCATGGTCCTGGAGCGAGGAAAGATTGTCGAGCTGGACAAACCGGAAGTCTTGCTGAGGAGGAACGATGGTTATTTTGCCCACTTATATGGAAATCAATGTCCGTCATGATTAAGGAACACTAAAGACACTTCAAAAAGACTGACAGTTAACACTGTAGAAAGTAAAACATCGAACTTGTTTAACCTGGTGGCCAGTGTACCACCTTGTAAAATATGTCTGTCATACAAGAGTACAAAAAATATAACGTACGGAAAAGTGACAAGAACGCATACCATAGTTTGGTGATTATCCACTGAAACGCCACTACAGCTAAGTTAATATCGAGTGCTTTTATGCTAGTGTGGTCAAAGCACCCCTTTAGCTATAACAAGTAACTAAAGCGCGTATGTGCAGTCTTTATTTTAGCTAAATTCCAGCGTTGGATCAGGTTAGGGTCAGTTCAATGTCCGTACTTATCAGCGCTGAGAGTCTACCGTAGTAACTAGCTATGACTAATAGTGGCCTATTCTTGGCCAGTCTATTGCGCATGCTTAGTCAAATCAGCTGGTGTCCAGTTTGAGTTGACTGAAATGGAAATGGACATTTCTCACTGTATAATTAATATAAAGTATTAGAGTGCAGTATCCAAGCAAATTGTACGTGAAAATGACGATGTTGTGATTCCACAAGGTGTTTGATATGGTTCTGGCTACCATAGTAATTCCAAAATCTTTATTGTTCCCAGTAATTATGAAAAATATGGTAAACATTGTCGCGTTAACCATTTATTGGTTTTAAAAATCTGAGCAAAGATAAATCGGTATTCATAAGTAATATTAACGAAGAATTGTCTTTTTTGCTGATCAAAACAAAAAAAGGAAATCAAAATAGCAAATAAAATTATGTCATTACTCAGATTTATTCATTCGATCACTGGCCAATTAAAAAAAATAAGAATCACTTTCGTTGGTTTCGTTACTGTTTTGACATTTAGCAACCGGTCCTCAGACTGATAATTGCCGCGAACTCAGCAAAGCAGTATTGTGCGAGTTGTTGGCTGGAAAGGCCCCGGATGTTTAAAAGGTGGATACATGTAGTGCTGTCCATTAGAAAAATTTCTATCCAGGAGATAACGCAGTTAGGTTTTCTAATACTTATCTACTGGATTCTGATTTATCTGTGCATACAACCGGGGCTACCCTGTGTGTCACCCTACGATGATTTAAAAATAGTCTTGTTTCCCAAAGAGGAACGTTTAAAAAATCACGAACATCATTAAAAAGAGTTTTCGTTATTTGAAGGCAATTTTAATAACATTCCACATACACTAGGTCATCAAATAAATGAAGTGTGATAAAAGCAAATTTAACAAAGACAGTGGTGATGTTAACTACTTCAACAATTTTTTTTTTAAAAATATTACCTCAAAATTTACCCGCCTTGACGTCACATTAAATTATCTTTGACAAATTATTATGTTCCTCTTAACATATAACTATCATTCCAGAAATATTTTCAAAGATAAATTAAAACCAACTTAAGACTTCCGTAACAAAATATTTGACTGCGACGATTGTAAGAAACGTCCGCAGATATAAACGTCATACTCTGTCCTGCTCGTCACCAGTCTTCCTGGAGGTTGCCGCGGTCTCTTTGTAGTCTTCAATGGAGAGCATACTCGGAGGGTCTATATATGACTGGGAAGTTTTGAAATCTAAACAAAGAAATGGCAGAAAGAGTTGCTCAATTAAAAAACTTAAAAAGTCTCTTATTCTTCTAGTTTCTCGAAACTAGAAGCACTTTCACTGATCAGTTCATGTGGGACGTAAAGGAACCCACCGCACTTTTCGAAAAGAATGAGGGACGTGGTGTGGCCAAAAAAAAAAATTTTTTTGTAACGTATCTCTTCAGAGAAACATCCCCTCGGGACTGACGGTCGCGCATTGTATTTGTAAAAGTTTAAGGTCATTTTTATAACGACCACTTAGCCTGGTGGCAAGGACCTGTCACAGGGCCTGGGGGTTACTGTTTTGGTATAAAAAATTAGACGTAAAGTTTAGCCATGTCTATATCAGATATAAAGATGCTCATTCAATATTAATTTCGTTTGTTTTTTTGTTTATGAAGCGCTAGTAAGTGACCACCCTGTTTTACTATGTGTTCGCTCACCAGAGCTTTCTTCGGTCCACTTTTCGTGTTATAGTCTCGCTCTGTCCTTCGCGTACGATTCAAATAGAGACGACAGGGGACGGGTTAGGCACGCGTGCACACAAGGGCGTTTCCCCCTAAACGAAACATCTCGTTTTCGTTTCTAATCTCTCCAGTCATAAACGAGGTCATTTGTTCTTTCCAGAATACATAGAGGCTGCACGTATTCTATTCTATTTATTATAAGATAAAGACTGCGGAGTCAGTACTTCGTTCAGTTTTGGCCCATGGAATGACTTAAGTCTCTGATTATATAACAAGATCCAGGTTACCTTTTGAATCAGAACAGGCTGGTGGCTGGGAATCTTGTATAGGTAGTGGATTTTTGCAAGTCTCCTCAACAGGTAACATCGGGGACTGGTAAGGAGACTCTTGTTCTGGTGTAGCCACAATCAGAAGATGTTGCTCAAGCCCAACTTCATGACGTTCATTCTCCACGGTGTGCAAGCCAGTTTTGGTCTGACGGTTTCTCCTTTTTTTACAGTAGCAAAATAAAAAAAGGATAACAGCTAATGTCACGACACCGGTAGGAACACCTACAACGATACCAATAAAGTGGGAGGATGGGGCAGATGAGGCACTAAGAACTGACGGTTTATCTAATTTCTTTGTTGTGGGCATTGTCGTTGGCCTTGATATGACGGTGGTTGATGGAGTCGGGTGCTGTGTTGGCGAGGGGCTGATGCTTACGTTCCTCACGGCTACCTTTGCGCACTTCTCAGATCGCACAAAGTTACACCGCATGTTTGCCGCGACCCCAGGGACTTGACATGCGGTCTCTAATATATCTTTGCCATCGTTACAGCATGGAGAACATGGCTTGCACCTTCCCACTATGTTGTCAAAGTAGGCCCCATGCTTGCAGTTACCACAAATTGCATTTGATGTCAGAGTACAAGCTTTGATAGTTTCCTGATACTCATCACAGGGGTCGCAAATCTTGCATGCGCCAGCTTGATTTCCACCCGAATACGTTTCACCGAGAACACAAGACTGGCATTTAATAGGTGTTTGAGAGGTAATGACGTCCCCGCAGTTGACTGACAGCCCCTCCCCTGCTGGGCATGTTAGACATTTCTTGCACTGGTATCCATCGAGAGCCTTATCTTTGACGGTGATATCATTGTCTTGACAGAAGGGGCTAACGCCTATAATAAAGAAATGAGTGTTAGAACAAGAGCGCTAACTAGCCTTTACTCATGCCTCATACCACTAGGTAAGTAGCCTGCAAAGCCATTTCAAGTCAATAATTTCCTTGAATTACGCACGCATGCCGTTATCGCGGGTAAAACGAAAAGTGACTAAACGGATGCATTTCCAATGTATTTACCCGCAATTAAGATCAACACAAGTTTTCATTAAAACAATGCTTCAAGGAGAAGTAGTTGTAAAATGGTCTTACCAGCAATCATCAAAGATAGCAGCAGAGAGGGAACAAGAATACTCTCGGCCATATGTTAGGTTTCGGTTGGAAATCCTGTGGGGAAAAATGTCTGGGTGAATTGTTTTTCTACTAATTGTTATTTAAGGTTTAGGAAAGGTTACGTAAGCAGTCCCTTATTCAGTCTCTAAAAGATTCAGTAGTCTGTGCGAAAAAGCGTAAAATCCTCTATCCAGCTTTTTTTCCTCGCTGTCAACACCACGTTTGATTTAACTGAGGTTAGTCCTGGGCGACCGGTTCTTTCTGACTCAAGGGACAGCCACAAATTAACTTCAACTTTATCTTTTTGTTGGATAATTACAACCTTGTCTCTAGGGTTTTTGCATTAGGGTTGGTGTGGCGGACTGGGTGGTATTTAGTATTTAGAGACTCTGGGAGCCTGTCAGTCAATATTTAACGTAAAATCCGTTCTCGACCTTCTTAATAGCGTTCTGTACTTGTTAATTCTACTGCCACCCAGTTTCAAGTCTGCCTCCTTTCCAATCCCCACTACAGAGAAACCTAGAAAGAAAACATAGAGGCACACTTAATTAATTCGAATAAAATGCAACAATCTCTCTTGTATGGTTACGTAACAACATATGAATAACTTTCCGTTTTTGTTTATCCATGGAGATATTTGTAATTTCATATGCACCGTCAAAACCAGAACAAATACGGTTAGACTACGAGTAGTCCCCCATTTTTCCTCAGGGATAGTAGACTGTGCGAAACGCGAGCGCGCGTGAAAATCACCCCACGCGAGAAAAGGCGACACGCGGATCGCCTTTTCTCGCGTGGGGTGATTTTCACGCGCGCTCGCGTGTCGCTCGCTCTACTATCCCTGAGGAAAAATGGGGGACTACTCGTAGTCTAAAATACGGTTTGCTCATGTTATCTAATCTTCCGGTGCCATGCTCAGTTAAGACGAAACGTCTTTGTAATTTAATATTTTACTTTTTTAAGAGTGGTGACGTAAATCCTGTTTTGCAGTGCTTGCATAATTTTTGTAAAAAAATGTTTTTGCCACGTATATGTTCAGGCTCCTTGAAACATCGCAAGTTTACTTATTTTCTGGAAGTCAGTGCCTAGGAAAATTAAAGGCGGGGTTTGAGACGATATATCAGTAATTAAATCAAAATTAGGTAATTAAAATATGTCGAGGCCTCTGACGTTACGAAAAATCAGTCAAGTTGGGATAATCGCGGGCACTTGCGATCACCATCAGAGGGATTTATAAATACATTAAACTGAATCACCCAAACTGCTGTACCAAATAAGGTAGAAATAGTTCTAGAGAATAAGACTTACCTTACTTAGATCTACGAGCCAAACAATCAATTATTAAAGAGTCACTCTACTCGCGCCATTCGTGTACTCTCTAATATTGATAAGAGGAAACCAACGATATCGTTTTTCCGTCGTAGCTTTTAAGGAATGTGAATTGTAATACAAGTTCATTTTTAAAACTTCCTGCATACAAGTGACGTGAGAAGACGCTCGATTCAAGTGCTGACATGGATTTTGTTACAAAGTTATTTGTAACAGGTCTAGGTCACCATAAGTCCCAAGTCCCACGTTCTTGTTTTTAATTCGTTTTAAGTACAAGTATGTTTTGAAGAAAGGGTTGTCTAGAATCAATTCTTTCGTGTTAGAATGTAATTTTTCAGCAATGAGCAAAGTATGAAGTAAATCCCTGGGGCAATAACAAGTCTGTTCACATCAAGGAAATACGGAAAACTAAGAACTTCCGCATTCTAGTGTCAATCGATTGGGACTGGCAGTAAAATCTGTTTGTTAAGCCCCAAAAAACCGCTACGGGTTAACAGGTCTGATTAGCACATTATTTTTTATCCGGCATCAAGACAAATAAATGTTTTTGTATGTCCGATGAGTTTTTCAGTTTAAAACCACGAAAATTTAAGGCTCTCGATCCCTGCCAAACGAAACACTGAAACAGACACGTTTGACTACACCAGACAGCTAAAATGGGTCTCTAAAGACCATTATACTCTGTTCATGGGTCAACCGGCGATCATGTTCGGAAACTTTCAAGAAAGTTAAGTTAACACATCAGAAATTTAATTGCGTGTTTATCTTTTGTCTAAAAGATGCACGTCATGTACTTTCTTTCAAGTAACACGAATGACCAAAGAAAAATATAGCTTTTAAAATTTTTTTATTGTCTTGCCTCGAAGCTTCATGAGGGCCCAATCATATAAAGTTTTTTTATAAAAGAAAATCGTTAGTTCTTAAATCGCACCCTAATTATAATCATCCAGTTACGGATCCTTGCACTGGAACGGCCAGTGGGGTTGCGGTCGCCCAAAGCACTTTTGGCCTTACCCAGAATCGAAACGCAGTATTATTGCCGCATACAGGAACACATCAGCAATCTCAAGTACCATTGTAAGTTTTGTCGGTTCCGAAGTCAGAAATTATTAAATTGTGAAGGTTAAACTAAAAGGTAAGTTACGAAAACTCAGTCACGCCAAGTGTGCATATGTTGACCACAATTTGCTAGCAAACCAAAATCCGTTCAGCCTTCTTGGCAAATTTCAAGAGAACTAAACTTACCTTTATGTCGATTGATGAGACACGAAGAAGACAGCCTCGTTACGTAAGAAGGTTTTCAAATATAAAGTGGATTCCTTTCCTGCTCTAAATCAATGCTTACTGTAACTATCACGTGACCATATTATACAGGTTTTACTGGGCTTGTTACAGGTTTGATCTAACTTACGATCAGGCAGCCCTTCTTCCCTTTTTCTTTGGGGGGGGGGGGGGGGGGGGGAGAGGAAAGAAAGGACGGCTGATACATTTACTTACAAGTCATCTACCCGTAGTTCAGATATATGGACTTTTTACTGATTGAACGTAATGTCGTTATTGACAAAAGGGTCTTCTAGCCCCGTTCTGATTGGTTGAATGATCACATCTCAGACTTCCAGCACCGTTAAAAACATGATGCTATTTATAGCGGCTGTAGAGGAAGACAATATGAAGATGCGAACAAAGAGGTTTTTCCCTTTCCACGTCCGCCGTTTTTCGCTCCCCCTCGGAAAAAAGAGCGCCTGATCGCAGGTTGATGTATCCATAGTGCCTGTAAGGCAAGTTTGTAATTTTCCATGCAGCCTAAAGAGGGCTAGTTAAAATATTTCACTACTTTACTTTCTTCTTTGTATCAAAACAATAGGCTCTTCCTATTGCAAGGCTCCTACCGGCTATTGTTTTGAAACAATGTTAAATCTTGAGAAACATCTACATATTCAAAAACCTAGTAGAAAGGCAAAATGTTAGGTTTTTAAAATCTTGTGTATCAATAGCCACTTTGAATTTGATGTACAACGCCTAAGACATTTCGTGGTTTCCTGGCGATGATATGTGCATTATTGCGGAAACAGTAATCTTCGTACAAACGTCCCGCAAATTATCTTATGTCCGACAACCAGACAGAATTAAAAGACCTTAAAACGAACAGTATACTTTCAGCTTTCTTTTCGGAAATTCCGGAAAACTTTTAAGCAAACTAAACTGGGAGTTTTCTCAAGCCTTCTAAGAGAACTTCGTAAACTAATTAGTCTCATATGCTATCGAAATAAAAGGACTTAGTAGTTTAGAAATCTGACTTTGTGAGTCGCAAGTTTTTCTGTCACGTGACTGTACGGTACACCTTCAAGGAGAAGCAATGTCTACCTTTTTATTCTAACGCCACAAAAATCTCACAAGTCGATAAAACTTTATCGCGGTTCTTGGATTTTTGAAAACATTAGTCTAAGGCGTGTGTCCATGTGAAAAACCAAAAAAAATGAGCGCAGTAGTAAGTGTAGTCCAACTGCGGCATCTTTTGAAGGTAATATGGACTATCGTAACCCATGACCAATTAGAAAGATACTTCCCCCACAAATAGAGAGTATTTGAATAATTCACCTAAAAGATAAAGCACTTGTTCTTAATTCTCAGTGATTACCTGTGAAATCTTTAAAACCTGTTAATATCGAAAACGCTCCTCTTGCGTGCTTTTCTAAGGTCACACTTCTGCCACGTCAAGAAGACAAATGCGCTATATCAAAGCGCGGAAATGCTCTTTAATATGCTTTCAACTCGAGAGCAAAGTCCAGAACCAGTTTCACGTGCATGAAGCGGAAAAATTATACATACAGGAGGTATTAAATATATATTTAATCGCTCATCGTATAATTATGTAGTTTGGCCTGCCTGGAGGAGCATAGTAGTAGTCAAGTGATCGTCAAGTGAAAAATGTTCGACACATACAAATGCAAAACTTCGTAATTAGTTGCGATCCGTTATCTTAGTCAATTAGGCGCACGACAAAGGTGTAAAAAAATTAGTCATAACTAACGAACGGAGAACCTGGAGAGGTCTGTCACGTGACTGTATATGGGTAAGTGTCGACAATAAATAAAAGTGTGTAAAGTTTGTATAAAGTATCGGATAATCCATCACGAAGTTTCCTCTCGCGTGCTCTCAAACTTATATTAGTAACATTCCGCAGCTCCTCACCTAAAGATAGAAAAACGTCGGATGGTTCCGCATTCCAGGCTGGAGCCCGTTTCTTGAACATTCCGGATAGAGGTTTCAATACTTTTGCAGATAACATGAGAAAAATAGCAGTTAACAAAACAAAATAGGCTGGTTTGTTAGCTAGAACCTGCGCTTTTGTTCTTTAGATTTTGAGTCGAATATTTGATTTCGGGCTCGAAACAAAACGTGATTTTTTTTTTTTCAAAATGAGTTTTATGCAACTCTCAAAAACGCAGCGTTATGCAGTTAGGTTTTTACCAAAAGAAACTGTTTAATAAACACAGTTTTATGTTCCTATTTGGCAAACTTTTTGGGAATCGCTGACTTTGTTCCTAAAGTGGCAACTGGCGATCGACTTCGGCGAGACAGGAAGACATCAGCCTGTTACACAACAGTTTTTAGTGTCGTTGCGTGACGACACTAAAAACGGCTGTGTAACAGACTAGGAAGGCAGCTGTCTTGCTATGTTGATAGCTAAAACGTATCATTCAAGGTACGGAAAAGGGGAACCACCGAACCACCATGAATTTACGGCGGTTCGTAGAGACAAATCACTTCCCCGAATCCAAAACACGTCCCAGAATCCAAAGCACTTCCCAGAATCCAAAACAGGTCCCAAAACCAAAAGCGGGTCCCAGAATCCAAAAACACTTCCCGAAATCCATTAAAACACTTCCAAGAATCCAAAACACTTTTGGATTCTGGGACCTATATTTGGATTCTGGGAAGTGTTTTTGGATTCTGGGAAGTATTTTTCCCTATGAGCAACGTTCTACCAAAAAGCTACAGTCATGGAGATGAGTTGGGTTGAAACGTCTTATCATAACGATGAAGACGTGGGTTTTTAGCACTGCATTATTACAAACAAGGACCAAAGAAAGTTCATGACGTTCACTCTACACCCAAAATGCGGCTGATGTATCACTAATGGATAGCGGACCACAAAATTTCACGGTACATCAACCACATTTCTGGTGTAATGAAAGTCGTGAACCTTGTTTGTAAAAATCATATTCTCTTCATTGTCAAAAGATTCGGTTGAAGGTGTCCAATCACCGACGATCAGGCACCCTTTCATTATAATGTAAACACACTTGACTAAAATCATTTGTCTGCCCTGTCGCGGTTTAACTTTGGTTCGGAAGTCTTTAAAAGTTTCATATAGATAGCAATCTCCCAGTAGTGATCGTGCGCACACACGCAGCCAGTTCATCAAGAGAGGAGGATTTGAATTCATAAATATTTGCCCCTCTTGACCTCGTTAAATATTCGCTTCTTCATAGATGAGAGCCCCGGCTCGAATAGTTAAATTAATAATGGTAATTGAACTAAGTGGAGTGCAATTTGGTCTGAAATCATACGCGTGATTTCAAAATCGAACGAGCGCGCAGCGCGAGTTTGATTTGAAATCACAAGTATGATTTCCGACCAAAATTGCACGACACGAAGTTCAATTACCACTTTATTACATCCATTTTGAAATCGCAGAATTTAGTCAGTACTAATATTTTATTGATCGAGTAGCCGGTTTGTTAAAAAGCCGAAACAAAAAGGCTTTTACATCTCATTTTGTATTCGAAACAGAAATGATGCGATATAGAACAAAAATGGTGCGATTTAGGAATAAATCACACTGCTGAGAGCCAATCAGATTGCACGGATAGCCGGTGATTTCAAAGTGGATGTAATAAAAAGCAAAAAAATACATGTTATAAAATGATTCGTGGCGATTGCAAATAAATAAGAGAGGATTGAAACCGAAAAACAGCTAGCTTTTGTAACAAATTCCATTGTGCTGACGTAAATCCGTTTCACACTAAGGTCGTAAAGCAACAAATCAGACCCAAATTGACGAAATTCTTTCCATTCAGAAACTATTTTAAGTAGAAGATGTGCCATTTCTTTTTTAGGAGATTCTGGTTGTTTACCATTTGCATGGGTATTAAACCCCTTGAGTCGGTCCACAGTTTGGGCAAATGGTACGCAGACTGGAAAATTGCGTCCCGTAATCGCGTTAATTTATTTAGTTTACTATTTGTGAAATCAGTTCCATTTACCAAAAAAAGGCCGGAAAGGCCTGAAACTGGTATGAAAGATGGCTTAGAAGAATCCCAGAAATGGAACACATTCACGAATTTACCGTTTTGAGCATTCCGGACAGAAAAACAGGACTGCCGTTGCTCCCGGAAATTAGTTTCGCTGGAACAACCCAAACAGTCGTGTTCCATACTTTCCAACCAGATTATTCGGTTTTTCCCGGTAAACAACCTCTGCTATCGGTACATTAAATTGTTTCTATAAACCCTTTCCTACAGGTGTTTGTTTTCTAGTATTTTACGACCAGAAAAATTTGAAATCTTGGCGATGTTGGAAAAGAAAAGGTTACAGTTCACTGCCGTCCACATGAACTTAATCCTACCTTTGTGCAGACCACACATGTCTAAAAAGATTAAAATGTAGGTGACTGAAGCGAATTCCAATGTCACTTTGATTTGAAATACAAAGGTCACCCGAAATGTAGAAAATAAATTCCTCGAAATCGGGCTTGACACGCACGTAAAATGAAAAGGATGGAACAATTACTGTAAATTTTCCTTCGTTTCAAAGAAAGCGGTATTGAAAATAAAGCCATAAGTAAGATTACTAAGGTAGTAGAAAGGCCAATGTAAAAACAAAACAAATTAAAACGAGCGTCACGAGACTCAATCACGTTTATGCACATGTTAACCATAATTGCCAGACCGTTAAGCACGGCCATCAGGTTTTGGTTTGATATCAGACCAAATAATGAACAAAGGTGCCTAGTCTATTTGTTAAACTTTTTAAAAGACTATCATACCTGCTGACCTTGATGAAGTCCAGTGGGTTGGTAGAACGCTTCACAAACAGAAATATAAATGGAAGCGTCCTCCTCGATCTCCTCCAGCACTCTGGATGCGACTTTTTGCCGGTGGAACCTGTTATGAACCTGTGTGGCAACCTATCCTGTAGCCACAGAAGAAACGTCACGCGCGCACGAAATGGAGCTTATATGGGGCCCACTTGCGGGCGAAATTTACAAAGCGACCACAGTTTTCTTTTGCCTATACTCTCATTGTAAAGTCAGTTGGAGGTTGGAGATTTTGAAGGTTGCATTTTAATTTCGCGAACCTAAAGTGGAAATCCTTTTTTTTTTTTTTCAATTTTGTTCTTCTTGATTTGTTTGTCCCTTTTCATTCACTAACTGGTTCACTACAGATCCGGGGGGGGAGCGGGGGGTGGATGGACCCCTAGAGGCTCCTTCCGAAAGAGAGGTACCTTCTTCAGGATTCAAATGCCGATCAGTGGGTAAGAATTTCACTGAAAGTATAGGGAATCTGGACTAAAAAAGGCAAGACGCGTTTTATGGCTGTGAAAAAGACAAAAAAACTTCTTGGTTTAGTGATTTAACCACATAATAAAGAAGGTGCATTTACAGCAGCTGAACGGGAAGCAGTGGTCTAAAAAAGGAATGTGAAATGGGTACCATTTGTCAATAGAAGGTATACGAAAAGGGTACCTTTCTGTCAAAAAAAGTATATAAAAGGGTCAGGGATTGGATCTCGGGGCGGAACCTCCCCATATAACAGGGTCGTAACATGGTATATCCGGGACCCATTGATCCCTATTTTCACGCCGTTATTTTGATCCCTGAGCCCCATTTTCCCCAAAATTTTGATCCCTGAGCCCTGATAAAAGAATTGATCCCATCTATGTTTTTACACAAAATTTTAACTTAGGCAACTTTGTTTATCTCCAAATATAGAATATAGAACATGCTCCAATTGGCTGATGAGAAAATCATTAACTTTAATTTTCAGTGCAAGTTGTAGGTTCTATCAGAGCTTTCTTTTCTGCGAATGTGAATTTCCTCTTTCACTCTGTGTAAGTTACAGTGAGGATCACGATGAATTACCAATAGCAAAATACCTCCTTTACATGAAGTAGAAAAATTGAATGATGCAAGCCACAGGTTCTACAGTTTAACTTTTCCTGGCTTAATAACCATTGTAGATTGTCAGAGGACATATCTGGTTGTAGGTCTTCCAGACCTACTCCTTCCAGCTTCAAATCTAATTGGCTCTGAAAAGTTGTCCGCCTGAACTTTCTCCCCTTCTTCTTCGTCACCAACTGACGCAGGTATATTATCATTTGAACTTTCCCGATGAAACACTTAGGTGAATTTCTATCGTCACGGTGCCCAGTCTGGTATACAAGGGGATCTTCTTCTGACTGTTCCAGCCATCTCAAACCTATGTGATCTTCCAAGTATGCGTCACCGTTATGGTGGAGATCTTTTAAAAGGACTGCAATAAGGAAGAAAGAATGATATACCTCTTGTAATTGTGCTTGAGAGCAACTACGTCGCCTTTTGAATAGATAATCTCATATTCTTCGGCTGCGTCTTGAACTGTAGTTTGTTCCTCACTCCCTTGAACCTCTTTCAGCAGATCGACTTCTCCATGTGCCGACGCATTCCTTCTGAACATACTCAGAGCAAGTGGAAGTGTACCAGCTCTTTCTTTGGTCTTCCCTCTCGTTCGTTGCTGTCGTACACCCCGTCCGAATTCTTTCGCAAAGCTCTGCAATGCCTTCCTTTGTCGCTCCTTTCCCTCCGCGCTCGTTTCCTCGTCCACATCCTCCTTAAGGTTTACTCTTACCGTGCGACTTTCGAAGCCATTCCGTTGCCTTTGGACCCAGCTTTCTCTGTGTGTAATGGCTTTGCCGACCGGTATAAAATATAAACGAGGATTGATGGAGCCTCTCTATTGATTCTAAAAGGCAGCTGGGCCGCCTCGATGCATAGTCGTTTAGAGCGGGTGTTCTCACTCTACTGAAAAATTCAGGCTCCAAATCTAAGGTGGTGATACCTTTCGGGGCCAACTATTACATAAGCCGAGGCCGAATAGCCCAAAGGGCCGAAAAAATTCTTGTAGATCAAAAATTTATTGTCACTAAAGTCAATTT
Organism: Porites cylindrica; assembly: GCA_964035525.1. NCBI lineage: Eukaryota > Metazoa > Cnidaria > Anthozoa > Scleractinia > Poritidae > Porites > Porites cylindrica. Next base: position 558,051 of record OZ037784.1, read on the forward strand.
GTGCGAAACAAAATACCCACTGAACGAATGAGGTCTGAAAAAATCTTGCATGAAGAAAATAAATAAATAAATAACCCATCCCCGGCTCAAAAATCAAATAGTGGGCCCCTTACTGATGGCCCTTCATGCTGAGTGCTATAATATATTAAATTCCTGCAGACTCTGCCACTTGTACCTAGTAACACTCCTTTCACAAATTTAACTGTTTATTTTATATATAAAAAAAACTAAAGAAAATAAACTATAAAGGTTTTGTTACTTTTATTTCACCGAGGCAAGTCTTTGGTGTTCTACTTATTTTCACTAATTCTACACTGTAATTTCAGACTATTTATCATACAAGAGTTTATCAGTTATACAGTAATGGAATGTGTCCTTCACTTTCCCGGCCCAATACTAGTAATGGTAGGTGAACCGATCTCGGTTTCTCATCAGAGTTCGAGATAACCCTAAAACTCCATGCAATTAGAGCAGATTTATTAAATTGCGAGAAAGCATTTATTTTGCAACAAAACGCGGGAATTCATTGTACTTTTGTATTCTACTTTTGACGTCCATTCTAATTATTTAAGTACTTTTAAGAGTTAAGGTGCTGGTCAAAAAATACGAACCTCGATTTATAGTCGCCTTGTGACTTGCCTTGAGGCGATGAGGCAATCCGGACCGCTCAGGGGCACCCAACGACAATTTTCGTAAAATATCTGTTCGGAAGACAATTTGAGACCTAGAATTTTCGGAACATTTGTTGTAAAATTTCTTGCTTGCCTGCCTCTCCTAGGATTTTCGAACATCTAAAAACTACTATAATTGCCCATTCATTAACGGATTTTTACCTTTAAAACGTCACCTAGAATTTTCGGGAGCCTTTTTTCTGCCTGAAATTTTCGAAAAGGTAAGTTTTGATCCCTATAATTTTCGGATCACTAGACTTTCAGCTAGGAAATCCGAACAGATGAAAATTTTTTAGGGGATAAAAATATGCCTATATCTACCGTTTAAATACTAAAATAAGTTTAACAATGCTATGTTTAAGTGGTTTTGAACTATATTCTCGTTGGGTGCCCCTGACCGCTTTCAATGAATCGGTTTGTCTATATTTGTCCTGGCGGTATTGTTATTTTTGATCGGTCGAAAAACTCTATGCTTAGACCCTTGCCAGGAGTAAATCAGTCAAGGAAGTACTTACGTACCTTTCTCTGTCACAGGATTTCTTTTTGTCCCTTTTCTTCTTCCTCATTTCTCGCCAAAAAAGCTATGTATAAATCGCTTTCTCTGCCTTCTGGCGTTGACAGCGCGTTGAGGAGTTGCGTTACAAAGCGAGAAAAGTGACTTGAGATTCATATTACGGTGCCCTCAACAATTAATAAATTAAGAATATGATACCGTGTTTTCGTCAAACACCAGGACTTCGTATGAAAGGAACTGCCGCCAGCAGGAAGCAAGAATAGGTAATGTACGTCGGCCAGGAAATTCTATGGACACAAACCTTATTTAGCGGCAAAATATTGTGATAAGAAATTTTTAGACGGTCTAATAAATCTGATCCCTGATTCGGGCTTAAAAGCCTTGTGATCCCTGATCCCATTCTTCTGAGCCCTGAGCCCTTTCCTCTGAGCCCTGAGCCCATATACCATGTTACGACCCTGCATATAAAACTTCGTTGAGTAAGCCCAAGGTTATAGATTTACTTTTGGCAAAAAAACAGCATCAGAGAGACATGATAAACAACAACAATTCTTTTGTAAGGAATTAAACAAACATGTGACGTTTTAGTCATTTAGTTTTCGAACATTACAACTTCAGTTCTTGAGGGTTCGAGAAGGTCACCATCCAAAGATCTCCCAAGTCAAGCTTTCCATCCGTTGGTTTTCACTCTGAAAACACGATTCCGCTTAAAAAGCTGTAGTGGTCAGACTTAAGATTGAGGTGCAGTAGACGGCATACCTCGCCAGCATAGCAAGAGCCCGGAGAGCCTTTCTTTCGCTTGCTCGATACTCTAACCTGTTCCAGGCGTTTAGATAGTGGGGAGCAAGTTAAATCGTATGCGGCGAGCGCTAAAAGAAACACGAGGGGAGACTGGGGCGCCCTATTTTTTCCCTCGTCAATTTTTCGCCCGCGCCCTAATTTTTTGCCCGCTCCCCACCATTTGAACGCCTGGAACAGGCTATCGATACTCAGGCCTGCTCGATACTCAAGAAGACAAGGAAGCTCTGCTAGCAGGGTGAGGTAAGCATGGAGTTACCCTGACTTAGATTCGGCCAAAATAGGTTCAAGTTCACCTGCAGCATCTGCTCGTCCGATTTCCTTGAGCACATGATACAATTTCGCGACAGTAGCATCAGCTGCTGTGGCCCAGTCTTCCAGGAGCATTTGAGTGCTTTGCCCTGGGAATAGTTTGAAATTACTGACTTGCGCGTGAGTGTAATTTAACTTTCCTGCGAGGTAAATCCAGTTCTTGTATGCAGCAGGATTTAACAGGAAACCCAGTCTTTCGTAAACCTCGGCGCTTACGTCTCTTAACATGACTCCATGTCCTAAAAAAGAAACGCCCCTTATGTAAATGTATGTGACATCACGCGTGACTTGTATATAAAAATATACTCTGAGGTACTGAAGCATGAATTGAGATGTTTGCATTTGTAAGCACAAAACATTGAGAAATAAAATGTCCTAAAGAATTCAGCAGCAAATTAAACTTACGGCGGGTGCATGTGACAAATGTAAAATAATCGCTGTTGTCTGTAGGATGGGAAGGGCCTTCCGGACCATCCGTAACGCAATCCTACGTTCGTGTCTTCTTTTGAAGACTAACCTCGCTCAGGGTGGTTTTATGATTCTTGAGTAACCCACCCTGAAAGGCTTGAATTTTTTGGACGAGATCTTTACGCTTGATCTGTGTCAGGAGATCTTCGAGAAGTTGGCAATTGTTGCTGCAAAGTTCATTCCTTTGTTCCAGGTAAAGCATCAAATCCATTGGGTCTCTGATGTCCTCTAATTCTCTCGTTGTTAACAAATCACGCAACAAATACTTCAAGGACCTCAAATTTTCAGTCGTTAGTTCTTGACACAGCGAAAAGAGGACCTTACGAAACTCTGGGATACACGACATCTTGGAGTAGGAAGAGTCGCTCAAGATATTAACATAAACATCGTTATTGAATGGGTCGATTTATATTTACACTAGCACATGTGCGAAGTGTCAAGGGGGCTCCCCTTATCCCACAATGCACTGCACAACTAAGGTCTGGGGTGAAGCGTAAGTGAAGCCACGCAAAAATATGTTCGCGTGATCTGGGAGAGGCGGCTCCCGTTTTATTTTCGTGATCAAGCTTTCTCAATTTCGCGGACCCGAATATCTCGGAGCTTGGAATAGGCTAGTTTCTTTATACTTAAATTCCTCGAGGAACGACGGCTTGACCGTTCAAAATATCAGGAAAACTCAGTCTTCTGTCTGCGGAAGAAGATTGATGTGCATGCTTGTCAAGCTGAATAGAGAGGGGCAGGGAGGGGAAGATTCATGGCGGGTACGCGTTAGCATTTTTAGTGTACCATAAACATGAACATGAACATTGAACTGTTTCTATTTCTATTTTTATTGTATAATCATTACCTGTATATTATTCTATCTAGTATTAATAATTTTTTCTCCTTTACCTTGAAATAATCAATATTGTATTTTGGCAATGCCATCTACTCCCGGTAATGCCAATAAATGTTGTTGTTGTTATAATTGTGGTTAATTATTAACCACTTACGTGTATTTTAAATTCAAATTTCAGGAGCCGTTAAAAGATCTTTTCTCTCGGTATAGTTCTGGCCCTGAGGAAGGGTGTCTAGAAAACGACGACCTAGAAAACGAAGACCTACGACCTAGAAAACGACGACCTAGAAAACGACGACCTAGAAAACGACGACCTAGAAAACAACGACCTAGAAAACGACGACCTAGAAAACGACGACCTAGAAAACGACGACCTAGAAAACGACGACCTAGAAAACAACGACCTAGAAAACGACGACCTAGAAAACAACGACCTAGAAAACGACGACCTAGAAAACGACGACCTAGAAAACAACGACCCAGAAAACGACGACCTAGAAAACAACGACCTAGAAAACGACGACCTAGAAAGCGACGACAGTGATGGGGTAGCTCGAAGGATTAAGGGATTAGAGGGGTACAGAGGGCGGGAAATAAGAGGACGATAGGAGGGAATTATAAGGGGTGAGAGGTGGGCGAAGAAGGAAAATTTTAGAAAAATAGTAAATATTATTTGTACCGCGCGGCTAAGGGTATGAAGCCAAGGAATAAAACGGTGGAAACGGAAATGCAAGGTACAAGCTCTGTCTATAAATCCGCTTACCTAAAGAATCTGTTAAAAGAATTTGCTAACCTGTAAAGTGCGATTGTTGTAACGACCCGCCACAGACGTAAGTTAACATTGAAGTT